>JZKD02S2236112.1:299470-316528 GCA_000966675.3 Picea glauca
TGAAATGTAGGCCTTTGTACTCAGAAATTTCTTTGACGCAAGAATGTTCAAGAGCATCCATGATCTTCCTAGAGATCCTGTACCTATTCATCATGCCATGGATCAACTAATAGCCTTGTTCAACAAGTTAATATAAAAATAACATCTTGCCTTTTTTCTCATGACACCATTATTTTTCATCCCTCCCATGCCATTCTAAGTCTTCATTCAGGCTCTACACCTTCCGTTTTCCCCATGATATTGGGACTACCCACGAATGCTAGAAGTGGGGCTAATCTAGACAAGATTCAACAGAGGTTTTGTTAAGCTAGAAGTTCTATGTTATATCCTTCTGCCCGAAGGGCATCTATGCCGTATGAGCTTTTTCTCGCGACTATAACATATATTTTAATGTTGAGATAACATCATTGTGTTGAGTGAGCACGCCTCCTTTAGGAATTTAAGAATAGTTCGATAGACACTGCATCGTCCCTCACGTCCGTTTGCTTCACGAAATTTGGGGTAAGTCTGCCAGCTGAATTTGCGTTTTCCCCCTTGAATTCTGCAACGATTTCTTGTAGCAATTGGACTAAGAGCTCGCCCTGGGAACCACGTTCTCAGTACCCCTTGGAAGGTCACGGATTTAGAGCTGGTGTATTCTTGTTCCATCTGTCTTGTAACTACTTTGCTCTAGCCATGCACCTCCAGTGATTGCGTGACGTCCTATGAAGGAAAAAACCTCTTTTTTAATAACCGAAATTACTAAATGACAGTTTTACTAGCATTAAATCATAATGATAGTTGGAAATGACAGAGTTTACTAGTTGACAGTTTGAAATCGTTGTTTGAAATGACTATTAGAATTGTCGTACTCTATTAAAAGGAAGTTATAGTAATGGCTTTCTGTGTTGGGTGTTAGTTGGAAAATTATTAATCCCGATTTTAAAAAAAAGGGTTTTATACCAGTTCAAGGTGTCTCTTCATAAACAAACAAGTTACTTTTCTGTTTTCACTTATTTTAATAAATAAGGTGATCAAAATTTAGTATAAATAGAACACCTCTACTAATTTATAATTCAGACATATGCCAAGACAAGAATAAATAAAATAAATAAAAGAAAGATTTGGTATCTTTAGAAACTAAACTAGATGTATATGTATATCTATCTTAATTTTGTCATAGATCAAATTGTGCACCACATTAAGAACATCATCAAAAATGGAAAAATGAATGGAGAATTGTTGGAGTCATGGTTATGTAGCTCTTAATTCATTTGCGCCTTGAATTGATTTGATAGTTGTATTGCGTCATGAATAAATGAGAAGCATGGTTGATTAAGTAATTGTTCTCTTAGCGCTCTTAAAACAAAGTAGGTTACTCTTGCGCCATTAAGAGACGCTGAAGTGTGAGGGAATTGTATGGTTATAATAGAATTTTGCACCATGAAATTATAGGGGGTGAGACTAATTATGTAATTGATTACCTTGCTCCATGAATTAATTGATATTTATTTTGCATCATGATATGTATGGAAGGTCATGGGTCTAGTTACTTCATCCGCTCCCAAAAATGTTAGCTACAGTTGAATTTAATGAATGATTAATCCCATGCCTCGAAATAAGGTAGATGACTAGCATTGCACTTGGAATTAAAATCAAGTTGATTACATTATGCATGAACTGATGTCATTTTATGATGGAATTAGTAATCAAATTCTCCTGCACCGTGGAATTTATGTGATTGTGTGATTGATTCATAGAACATTATCGTGCATTTATCGTCATTGATGTTTGTTGATTTAGCACATTTTGTTTGGTCTTGATTGTGTTAGTGGGATGTAGACACCTCCTTGTTCCTCAGAACAGTCGCCAGCTCTGAGACCTTGAATGGTCAAAATCGATGGGAACCTAGGCTTGAGCGTTGCTTATGTGTCCTGGAGGTCCTAACCATTGCAGGGTAGAATGAGTGGGTAGTCATTCCTATTCTTGTCAGTTGAATGTCGTACATTGCCTCCAGTGGCTGATGTGCTTCTTAGGTCATTATGTTGTTGTCACGTGAGTTGCATGCGTCATGTTCATCATCGGGTGGTGACGTTGAGTACAATGTCCTTATTACCCTTCTACACACGCACACACACAAAAAAAAATTGCACTTGTTATGTCAGGCTCATTGTCGTAACAATGAGAGGGTTGTTACATATGGTATCAGAGCCAAGTTCAACCTGCGACTTAGGATCGCTACAACTTTCATTGGTATGTTTTGATTATACTATTGCTAATCGATTGGATTTGTATTTGTTCAGGTAATCATGGTTAGAGGATGCCATGGAGGCAGACGATGGGGTGCTAGTGGAGGAGGCGCGACGCCTCCAGTAGCATCCATGCCTGTGGGGTCTAACCCCCAGGGGGACGAGCATGTTTTCGGACAGGAGCAGATAGTAGTTGGTGATGTAGTCAGAATGATGAGATCTTTTCAGCACGTGTCCAAGGCACTGATTAGCCGTTTGGACAAATATGAGGCCAGGGCGCCGACAGCCGCTAAGGTACTTCTGATTGTTCTTACACAATATTTGACACCATAGTAGTTTTCGTTTATCTCCCTAGTCTATTGGCTATTATGATGACCAATTTTTTATTAACATTTGTTGTTGTTTCCTGATTCTTTGGACCTCAAAGGGTGTAGGTATTTTACCATAAAATTTTAGAATAAATCCTCAGGATTTTTGTATATTCTTACATGAATAACGTCTCAAAAAATATGTATAAACACATCCACCTTTGTGATATAGTCCTTATACTGACAAACAATTTACATTACTTAGAGATTATTTATGATAATATTTTTGTCTATTAAAAGGAATATTACCCATTATTTGGTTATGAGGAATTTGTTTTTATTTATTCATTTAGATTATTTCACTTCAACATATGTCGTCTCACGAGCTTGAGGTCTGTATTATTGTGCATATACAGTTAGACGTTTACATTCGACTCAAAATCTCCTCGTATAATGTTTGCAGTAGCGAAGTCCACAGAGTCGTGGACTCAACATTCCCACTCAAATAGATTTAGGCCTTCTTGTTAACGATTACCTGCTATGCACTTTGCATTTGTATCTAGAGTTTCAATTATTTATTCATGATTCAATAGATGCATTTTATCAAAGTAATCTTAATGGATACATTAACTAATGATGGGTCCCTTCTTTGTGTGAGGTACCCATCAAGTCTTTCTTGTTCACCTTCACTGTTTCTCAAGATATCAACTGACTAAGGATTACTCTATTCTTCTGCGCCCTGGGTTGCGCGAGTAATACAAGTCTAAGTAAATATTTATTTATTTTAAAATTGTGCTTCCCCTTTGATTTAACTTTATATAATACTAAAATTTATTAGCATAATCATGTTTTAATTTGACATTATGGAAATGGTACTAAAATGGTGTTTTCATGACCATCCTACCAAGTTATACCTTCTCTCTTCAAGTGGATCGGAAGCTGGAAGGATGGGAAAGGTACACGGGTTCCTTAATTGGGATACCAAACGTAACAGAACAACGAGTAATTCTCAAATAAACATTATTCATAAATGATTTATATTACTGTAATTAAACTTTGAAGGATTTGCAAAATTTAGATGTGATTGAGACTCTAAATTATTTAGGAAGCTTCTCTTATAGTTCTTTATCAATAAATATACATGCATTTTGTTCCTAATATTTAATACCCTCCTCTATGTTTATGTGTAGCTTCTTTTCGTTTGAACATACCTGCAATGAATTGTTTATAAAATTTTATGTGTAATATCATGCATTCCATATGTTATATATATCTCGGAAATTTATATATAATTTTTATATAATAAGCATTTGGCTTCATGCATTAACTATTACTTCTATACAAAACTTCAATATAGTTTGCCCTATAAATAAAACCTTTGAACCTATATCTATTCTATCTTTGTCACATACAATGAAACTTTACCAATAACATTAACATAGCCATTAATTTTAACCAAATAATTTAAATAAGAACTTGGCACAAACAAGGAAGAACCAAGTTCCACCCAATCGTAGAGTGGATGAACCAATTTACTTGATCCAATCACCCCCAATCCTAGTGATGAATCGATAAGGGTGAATTGAGCCTCTTGTTTCAACAAGTCCTTTATATCCTCAACGGTTTACTAACACCTCAGTGCTCACACAACAACTTCTTTGGTTCTCTTGAATATTCATAAACACACTTTTCTTCCTTTCCACATGCTAAGAATCGTCTTTCCTCCTCACACATGTGTATATATTATTTTTTCCAAGGTATTAGTTTTTCCAAGCTCTTTTCCCTCCTTGGGAATTTCACAACTTTGGAGATCTGGTGTGTCAATCACAAAAATCGACTTCTAACACATGTCATTTTATTCCCAGGGTTAGCTCCAACTTGTTCCCCACTAATGGATTCATGATCATCTCTTTTTAAGTTGGTTGTTCCTTTTGTCCCCTTTATTAATTTAATTTAAAATATTGTCTCTTAGTCCAATAATTATGGACATTTGGAAAGTCCCTATCTTGCACATTAATTAAATTAATAACAATCACTTTTTCCTACAAATCCTAATTTCATATTTTCCACTTAAGGAAATTGTTTAACATGCTAAATACTTTATTGGGGGGCATTACATACTCTCCTCCTTGTACTTAACACTGTCCTCGGTGTTAGTGCTTATTATTCCCCATCATCCTTGGAACAAAGCTGGATAGGTATTTCTCATGACACCCTCCAACTCCCAAGTAGCTTCTTCAAGACTTAAGTGCTTGCATTGCACTTTTACCTGGACAATGACCCGGTTCCACATCATCGTTCCTTTCTTGTCCAAAATGGGCAAAGATTCCACCTGGAATTTGCCTTCTAGTTCCACTTGTAACAAGTTCCAATCAATTACTTGACTAGGGTCATGAACATACTTATTTAATAACGATATATGAAAAACATTATGAACTTTTAAATTTGTTGGTAGCACTAGTTGATATGCTACTGGACCAATGCGAGCCAACACTTCAAAAGGTCCACAAAACCTATGCTCTAGTTTTGTACATCTTCCATGTTTCAAAAAACTCTTTTTTCCCTTAACCTAGAGATAAAAATGATCTCCGATATTAAATTATTTATGTAATCTGTTATGATCTGTGTAACATTTTTGCTTGTCCTGTGCCACCTTTAAATTTTGTTGAGCCTTTTTAACAATCAATTCCATTTCTTGTAACATATTTGGTCCAACCATGATCATGTCTACTATATTTTCCCAACTAATAGGAGTCGTACATTTTCTATTGTAAAGGATTTCAAATGGACTCATTTTGGCTAAGGACTAATGATCGTTATTATAGGATAATTCTACTAAATGTAAGTAATCTTCCCATTTTATCGGTTTATCCATCATGTACATTCATAGCATGTATTGAATAATCTGGTTAGTATGTTCAGTTTTTCCATCAATTTGAGGATGGTAACTGGTACTAAAGTTCAACTGAGTTTAAAGACCTGCAAATAATGCCCTCCAAAAACTTGAAGTAAACTTAACATCCTTTTCTAAAATCAGCTTCTTTGGTATTCCATGTGATCTATAAATTTATGTAATATGAAAAACCTTGTAAGTATACTTTGCATGTATAAAATGAGAATATTTATTTTTGTTTTCCACCATTACCATAATTGAATCGTGTTATTTTTGAGTTTTTGGAAAACCTGTAATCAAATCTATTGATATCACTTCCCATTTCCATTCCACTATAGGAAAACGCTGCAATAAACTTGCTAGATGTTGATGTTTCACTTTTACTATTGACATTCTAAACACTTGGATGTGTATTCATTTATATTAGTTTTCATATTATGCCAATAAAACAGTTTCCTTAGTGTTGTAATCATTTTCTGATATCCATGATGGCCTGAATAAGACTTTTTATGGATTTCATTAAAAGTAATTAGTTTTAAATCCATTGGTTTTGCTATGTAAATTATGTTCTTAAATTTCATAATTCCCTCTTGATCCATTTTAAAATTTGTCCTGATTTCTTCCTCTTCATTTTTCAACAGTTTTTCCTTCATTTTTGTATACTCATCATCTGTTATACTCCCAGATATGATTTTTTCCTTGAGGTCATGGTCATATTTACTCATAATTATTTCATAAATGATACTTGTTCTCCTACTAAGTGCATCCACCACTTTATTTTATTTTCCCTTAATATGTTTGATCTCAAAATCAAATTCACTTAGGAATGCAAGCCATCTTTCCTAATGTGCATTTAAACCTTGCTTATTTAACAAGTATTTTACGCCACTATTAACTATTAAAGCAAAAAATTCCTTCCTATTAAGTAATAATGCCATATCTTTAATGCATGAATCAGGGATGCTAATTCTATGTCATGTGTCACATAATTATGCTCGTGATCCTTTAAATTTATTGATTCATATGTAATCATGAGTCCTTCTTGTGATAAAATTATGCTTAATCCTTCCTTGGTAGCATCGATACATACAACAAAATCTTTATAAGGGTCAACGACTCTAAGAATTGGTGAAATAGTTAATTGTTCCTTTAACTTATTGAAACTATCCTTACATTATTGTGACCAATTAAAATTTATCCCCTTTTTATGTAAAGATGTAATAGGAAAAACAATTTTGGAAAAATTCTCAATAAACCTTATGTAATAACCTAGTATTCCCATAAACAATTATATTTCTGCCACGTTCACGGGCCTAGGCCTTTCTACAATTTCCTTTGTCTTTTCTGGATCTACTACTATTCCATCCTTTGAAATAACATGTCCCAAGTATTGTATCCTTTTCTGATAGAAGTCACACTTGCTAAATTTGGTGTAAAGTTGATGTTCTCGTAACGTTTGTAGTACTATTATTAGGTGTTCTTCAATTTTTGAATAAATCAGAATATCATAAATAAATATCAAAACAAACTTATCTAGATACTGACTAAATATATTGTTCATTAAGCACATGAAAGTTGTTGGTGCATTTGTGAGTCCAAACAAAATTACCACAAATTCATAATGTCCATATTGCGTTCGAAAAGATGTTTTATTGATATCCTCCTCCTTAATTATGATTTGTTGATAATCATATCTTAGATCAATTTCGGAAAATATTTTTTCTCCTCCCACTTGATAAAATAGATCATTAATTTTCAATAGAGGATACTTATTTTTTATTGTCATTTTATTTAGTTGTTGATAGTCTATGCATAATCAAAATGTTCTATCCTTCTTTTTGACAAATAAAACTGGTGCTCCCCATGGTGATACATTGGGTCTGATGTGTCCTTTATCTAACAATTCTTGTATCTATATTTTGAGCTCTGTTAACCTAGGAATACTCATTCAGTACCATTTTTTTAATGTAGGGGAAGATCCTAGTACTAAGTCAACAGAAAAGTCTATCTCTCTTCTGGGAGGTAATTGACTAGTATTTTATCAGCAAAAACATCTTTAAAATCTCTTAAAACAACATAGTCCTCTAATTTTTGTTTGTCATCCTCAATTTGTATATTCATTACCTGAATTTCATACAGTTGGAACCCTTTCATTATGCATTTTTGAAGATACGTGGTTGGTATCTATCTTACCGAGATTAGTTTTCTTAGTCCTTGAACTGTTCTTCTTACACCATTTTCATCTTGGTATAAAAATGACGTTTCGTAGTAGTTTATTAAAACATTGTGTGATTCCATCCAATCCATACCAATAAGAATGTCGTATCATCCTAAGGGTAACACATTTAAGTTAACAAAAGTATTTTGATAATTTATTCCTATATCACACTTAGAATTATACTTTGATACTTTCCTTTTTGTCTTAGTGGCTAATTGAAATAACCAAGACTTAGGGTGTTTCATTTTTTCCATCTTACAATTCTCTACTAGTAATGGGGTTATGTAAATCAACTTTCCCTTGGGTATATTAGTATAAATATTTGTTTGTTTTGTAGCTTACCTTCAATCTCCACTACAATAGATTGATGATCCACTTGTCTTCCTTCTAAAGAAGCATTAATTCTATGTATTCTTTTCCCAATGTCTCCAACTGTGGTGGCTTCATATAGATTGTGGATTGAAATTTTATTTGTTGGGTTTAAGCATGGACAATTTCTTCACAAATGGGGCTCTCCACACTCCTAACATTTATGTGGTTCTTTGGGGATGTCTTCTATCTTCTTGAATCCCAGATTAACTATTTTACTCCCTCCTTGAGTTTGATGTATGCTATATGGATAGTCATTCCTTTGGAATCCCTTGGACATAGTACGGTAAGGAGCTGGTTTGAAACATTTCTTATGTTGATTTAGTTTATCTTGCTTCCTATCTTTTCATACCTTAGGAGTTTCAGATCTATGTTTATATTGTTCATAGCACATTCTAGCTTTCCTAAATACCTCATTGAATCATTTAGGATTGCCAAATTCAATTCTTTCCTTGTAATACTATGGTAGAGAACTTAAGAACCTATGAATTTTCACTTTTTCTTCCATAATATAAGGCACAAATATCAACATAAATAGAAATTTATTAATTAGATCATTCATTGACATCTGTCCTACTCACAATTCATAAAATTCCTTAGTCTTTCTTTCAAAATAACTTTCCGATAGGTAATGTTTCTTGAAATACTTCTTGAATTATGACCACTCCATTCTTTTTCTTTCAATCCTTCAACTAGATTCAGATGTTGCCACCAAATGTTAGCCTTCCCTTTTAAATTATAAATGTCCATTCTAACTTTCATGTTACTAGAATAATTATAAATCTGAAAGTATTTCTTGATGTATAGCATCCAAGATTCAACTTCTTCACCTGTCTTTTACTCTCCATCAAAAGTGGAGGGTTTTATCTTTTTGAATTCACCTTCCAAGTGATCTAATTGTTTCATTTTATTAGTAGAGGGTTTTTGTGATTCTACTCTTGGTTGAGGATCTATCGTAACTTTTAGATTCCCTCCTCGAGTTTTAAGAAGACAATTTATTGCTTCCTTTGTTTGACTTTGTTTTCTTTCATTTACGTTTCTCGACTATATGCTGTAATAATATCTCATTCAGTTCTTGTTGTTCTTCCTTTTTTTTCTTATTTTTTTCATTATCATCCTTAAAAGTCTGAAGTTCCACAATGAGACTTCTCATAGTTGGCATTACTTGTGAGGCTGAACTACTCTCATTTTTTGTTCAAGATTGTGTTGGTTGACATTTCCTTCATGGTTAATTTCTTCTTTGTTCTGGGTCGACATATTTGTAAAGGTTGGATAATATCCTATCACTTTAACAATAAAATATTCATCTTTGTTAGTAATTAAACAAAAATAATTCTGTTTAGAATTTTGTTAATGCCCAGAAGGTCTAGTATTACCAACCTATAAGCTCTGATACCATATATAAAATACCAAAAAGTTTCAAATAACTTACTCAACTCTACCAAAACAAAACAAATGAATTGTTTCTTATGTTTGTTTATTTATAAAACTATAGCTAGTAAATTCATCTTGAGATCTATCTTATGATAGAAAATCACAAGCGATCATTCGATTTCTACACATAGCTTGGCGTGGAGACTAGAATTTGATCGAGAAGGAAAAACACAATGATTATATATATATATATTCCTTTGTAAGATTCCTTCACCCTTGTTGCTCTAAGTACGAGCCAGTACGAGTCATCCTTTGTAAGATTCCTTCACCCTTGTTTCTCTAAGTCGACACCTAGATTTAAATTGTGTTCCCACGCCCATGCTACTTGTTATCTTGAAAAAAAAATATTTTGTAAGGTTTCTTTCTGATGGATATGTCAATTTAGATCTCTGTTCTCCATGTGCAGGCTACTTTTTCTTGTAACAAAATAATTTATAATAATTTCCTTCAAGTAATAATAATAACCTTTCTCGGGTGAATGGGGATATGTTTACTTTTGAGCAAAGGGAAATCAATGACTTTTTAAAAATGGGTGAAATGGATTTTAAAAAGTTGGCCTTAAATTATTGCTAGGAAAGGGTACTACTCTTGCTGACTAGATTTTATTGTTTTCAGTATTGAATCCATTGAATGTGCCCATGCTTAATTACACAGTAAGGATCCTTGGTTATGTGACTAAGTTTAACATAATTATCATTGTATCATGGTAATAATCATGGAATATGATTATCCTTCCAACATCGTAGCAGTATCGAGGAATGCATGTTAATTAGTTTCTTTTCTCTAGTTAGATTATGTAAGAATAATTATTGAATTATTAGATCTATGTCACCTCTAAATTATGTTAAGATGTGAATGATTTAGGTAAGAAAAATTGATTCTGCGCATCAATTATAAGGTAATGCATGTTTTAATCTAGTTAAAGATTTGATTCTTAGCACCTATAATCATGGATTAGTATGTCCAGTTATGAGTTCAATTCCCTCGTGCTTAAGGAAAGGGGCATGTGTGTGCTCTTGCACATTCATTGATGTGGGTGCGTGATCATGTTTTTTCAATTTATTTTTCACACATGAAAATAATGATGAATAGATGGGTTTTAGATTTTTAGTTGGGTTCCAACAATATTGTTCTTAGACTTTGTTATTACTATTGTGTAATGATAAATGTATTGTATTACATGATCATGGGCATGCTATTTCTCTTTCTCCATGAGTTTAGTGCGATGTGATTGGTTGTTTCATTAGATTTCTTGTGCCTTGTAGAATAGAATGATGGTTGTTTATCGATCATTTTTCACCAATGAATATTGATGTTGATGAATAATTAAGTTTAACTTACTGGCGTCGAATAGTTAACCTTGATTTATGAGTATCAAATAGTTATCCTTCTTGTGCGCAAGGATAACATGTTGTAATAAATGATTGTGTAGTAATTTGTCTTCTTGCGCAACTAAATTAATGTGACGGATGGTCACTTTTACACTTGGCTAATGGTTATGTTCCCTAGCTCATGGACTTATCCTAACTTATAAATACTTATGCATTATTATTGTTTTTTTTTATACTGGTGAGTGATGTGTTGATGTTGTTTCCAAACTTGTGTGTTGTGTTAATGCCGCCCCCCCCAAAAAATAAAAAATAATGTCGGCTATATGATGCTTTGTAGTATCGACAGGGGTCGTAACATATGGTATCAGGGCTAGTTCGACCCACGACTTGGGATCACTACGACTTCCTTGATTAGATATTTGATTATAATGTCGCTAATTAAATTGATGTGTATTTGTGCAGGTAATCATGGTTAGAGGGCGTCGCAAAGGAAGACAACAAGGTTCTAGGGGAGGAGGTGTGACGCCCCGAGTAGCATCCACACCTGAGGGGTCTAACCCCTAGGGAGATGAACAGGTTGTCGGGAAGGAAAATATAACTAGGGGTCATGTGGTTGGGCTGATGAGGTCCTTTTAGAGGATGTCTGAGGCACTAATAAACCGTTTGGATAGAGATTAGGCCAGAGTGTCGACACCTCCTAAGGGTCCACTGCGCACTCCGATCAGTACTGGTAACATTCACCGTGAACTAGAGAAGGTAAAATTTATCGAGTTCTTTGGTGCCCCAGACGACGCAGCCGCCAAGGCATGGTTGGAGAATATGGCGATGTGCTTTGCACTTCGCGACTATACTTCTAACATGAAGGTCTGCATGGACGTCTTTCAACTGAAGGGGAGCGCTCTTGGATGGTTGAAGATGCTCCTGCTGCAATTGAACATGGTCGTTGAAGACGTATCATGGGAACTATTCGAGGAACAGTTCTGGGAGTGGTATTTGTCTAAGGAATTGATTGAGAATCAACTCAACGAGTTCAATGCTTTGTGACAGGGTGGTCATATGGTGCCTGTTCGCATAGGGGTAGACCCAGGGTTCAAATCTAACAATGCACCAACAATCCCTAACTACTATCCCTTTCAAAAACACCTACAAAGCATATGCAGTCTGACTCGACGTAGCGATAGGGGGTTGTCTAACACAAGTGTCTACAACCAGAGGAAGTGCAAAGTGGATTCAACGAATCAACACACAAAAAACTAGCTATTCTTTACCATGCTTAAGCTTACTTCGTAGGTTATATCTCATATCTAACACAACAATGCAATAAAAGTATAACAGAAAGAAAATAACACAACATCAACCAGATAGAACAACAACATATTGTGGTTCACCCTCTCTCTAAGGCTACGTCCACAAAACTGTGATTCTTTATATATTAAATGGAAACATACAGTTCTATCTGCACTCTTAGCTTGCACATATCTCTCTCTCTCCTCTCCCCTCCCTCCGTGCCCAACTGTAGGGTTGATCTTTGCACGTAGCTGAATATCCACGATACAATAATTCTCTTGCAACACAATGCTTATGTTGCACACAACAATAATCACTCTCTTAAATCACAATGATGAACCTTATTCTCTCATCTAGATATTTATTTATACATTACAATGACTCCCAAACAACCTTATACCGAAGTCTAAGTGTCAAAACCCTAAATGCCAAAACCCCAGGTCAACTTGACTTGAATTTTCAGGCCTTCACCAAGCTATCTCTCTGTATTCTCCATGAGGTGCTCCAAAGCACTCATTGACATATTCTTCCACTTTTTGAGTTGTCCACGAGCCATATTTCCTTGTTGATCTATCCTCCTTGGTCTTCTCTTCCAACGACTAGCTTTTCCTTCATTTTCTCCTTCTTTTCCGCTTCTTTGACCACTTCGGCCCATTCTTAGTCAATGTGATTTCCACACAGTTCGTACTTTTCCTTTATTCGATAACCAAGGGCCAAAAGGCCCCCAAAACTCACATGTGACTCGTCCCGAGGCACTACAAGATGAAACCTTCTATTTCACTTCGACTTTAGACTAGGCGAAGTAGACTATGCTTTCTGCTTTGTCCCTCCCTTCCTTGTGCAGACTATATTTTATGTGTCTGGTACCTATTTTCAACTACACCTGTTACCTAGACCCTTCTTCTTATGATTTTACTGAGATCTGTGAGGTAGCTGATTGTCATAATACAATATCAATCGGCTCCAATTTACTAAACCTTCCTTCCAATCTCCACTCAAGGTATTCAACTGTGCAACTCCACCTTCTGTAACATAGGAAACCTCATATGGTCCAAGCCAATGTATCCTAAACTTCCCTAGATGCTTAATGAACTTGTTTTCATATACTAGCACTAGATCTCCTTGTTTGAATGATTTCCTCTTGATATGCCTGTCATGGAAGGCCTTCTCTTGTTCCTTCTGTACCTGCTAATGAAATATTGCAATAAACCTGCCTTCTTCCAGTTCTACCAACTGTGAAATCCTGTCTTCTACAACGCCTGCGTTATCTATATCGGTAAATGCTACAATTATTAAGCTAGGAACTAAATATTCCATAGGTACCACTGCTTCTAGATTGTAAACTAAGTTAAATGGAGTCTGCATGGTCAACTTCTTACAGGTGGTTCGATACGCCCATAGTATTGCTGGAACTTTCAAATCCGAATCATCTATGTTCACACTACAAATATTCGTCAGCGTTGTCTCCAAGATTTTATTGAAAACTTCGACTGTACCATTCCCTTGTGGGTGGTATGGCATACTCTTCTGACGATGAACTTCAAATTCCTGAATTAAGGCTTCAATAGTCTTATTAATAAAATGTGTACCTTGATCGCTCAGAAGGATCTTTAGGCATCCAAATCGGGTTATGATATCATCAAATATGAATCGCACAGCTGTAGTTGCACTACAATCCTTAACTTCTCTTAGTTCTTCCCATATGGTCAAATACTCTATCGCATTGTTGATGTATCGAGCTCCTGTGTGCTTTCCTGGTGGTTTGATAGGTTCCACGAAATCAATGACCCATTTCTAAAATGCCTGTAAATTTAGTTGAGGTGCTAAAGGCATCTCATCTCTTCTGGTAGGTTTCCCAACTCTTTGGCATACATCGTAGGCTCTGGAGTATTCCTTAGCATCTTTGTGTAAAGTGGGCCACCAAAGGCCAGCTCTAAGAACCTTTTGCGTTGTTGCTTTTCCTGCATAATATCCTCCCACGATGCCTTCATGTGCCTCTTCCAGAATCAGTGGTCGTTCTTCCTCCATAACACATCTCCACAAGATCTCATAAGGTCCCATCTTATATAGTTGTCTAGATATAAGTGAAAAATTCGCAGCACGAACTACCAGTTGTTTCTTCTGAATGATTGTGTGTTTGTGAGGTTCCATTCTTGTATATAGGTGTACTGGAATATCTCGACGAAGTGATCATCAACCTTTCTAATGGCTATAAAATATGCATCTGGTAGTGTATCCTCCAAATTGGTAAGTTCCTCTCCATGTTCTAGCCTAGACAAGTGGTCAAGTCCCTTGTTCATTCTCCCTGGCTTGACCACAATCTCAAAGTCATATTCCTGGAATAACAGTATCCATCTGTATATTCTTCCCCCCAAAACTAGCTTGTTGACTAAGTATTTCAATGCAGAGTGATCAGTAAACATCTTGAAATACCCTCCCAACAAGTAGTGTCTAAACTTCTACAACACATACACCATAGCTAATCCTTCTCTTTCGGTGGTAGTGTAGTTTATCTCAAATGTAGATAGATTCATGCTAGAAAAGGCTAGTGGGTGGTGAATATCTCTTGCTCCTGGTTGCGCTAACAATGCTCCTAATTCAATAGATGATGCATCGACAAGCACATGGAATTCCTTACTGCAATATAGGAAAACTAGAATAGGCGCAATGACCATTTTCTGTTTCAGTGTGTCGAAGCTCTGCTGAGATTCCTCTGACCATTGAAACTGACAATATTTATTTAAAATCTTTTCCATGGGTGTTGTTATCTGTGCATAGCTAGTAAATTCATCTTGAGATCTATCTTATGATAGAAAATCGCAAGCGATCATTCGATTTCTACACATAGCTTGGTGTGGAGACTAGAATTTGATCGAGAAAGAAAAACACAACGATTTTATATATATATATATATATATATATATATTTGTTTCTCTTCCTTGAACAAAAGCTACGTTTGGCATCAAGGATATTACCCTTTGATTACATAGAATGACTCTATGCGTTGTACCCATGTTTATGAGTCTAAAGAATCCTTAGAACAAATAAAGTAATTATATGTTGAAATATTATTAGGCCACACATTCTCTTGTTAAATAATTTGTTTACTTTCTTTTCCACACTAAAAGTCACGATATTTTACAAGGGTGCTTCCTTACTAATGCGTTATCTTTATTTGTTAGTGGTTATGTAAAGACTTTCTCCTAGGTAAGGGGTCATTCGCAAAATAGAGGATTTCCGTCCATCTATGGAAATGAACCCTTGTTTGTTCAATGTATAAACATATATGTTCAAATGATAATATATCATTTATTATTAAATGTGAATTATTACCGCCATAGCTGGTATACATCCGTGAAGTTAAACTGCCATTTCTCTTCCTTGACCGATTTTCTGACAGCTTTTATCTACTAACATTATAGTTGTTGCATCTGTGGCCATATGACTAAATTGAGCGCGATATTTTTTGATCGGTTGTATGCTTTAAATATAAATAACACGGTTTTCTTTATATATATTTATTTTCGTTTCTATATAAAAAGTATCATAGAAAAAAAATGGTTATGGATTTTAAATTTAATATGAATAATTTTATACTTTTGTTGGTAAATTAGAGTGAATATTTATTTAAAAAAAAATAATTATCAAAGTGACAACAAAGTTCTTGATCAGTTATTGGGGTTCTTGCAAGATCTTGATCCCTTATTTTCCACGTGACGTTAAGATCTTAATCGACTTAGTCAGCGCGTGAATCTTAATCAATTTATTTGTGACGCATAACGCCTGGGTTCTTGACAATCAGAGACAACAAGTTACGCATGTACTTCGTTCAGTTGGGAAAATTAAAATACCGGATTCTAAACCTTTGAAATCTAAATCAAGTGTGAATCTAGGGTTAAGGAATCCAGACTTGGAGGTATTTAAGTCATTAAAATGATTTGGGGTTTTCAACTAATAACTTTAACACTACTAAATACTTTAACAACACACTTTGTCACCGACTCTATCCTACAACTCAAAAACAACTACTTAAAATTTTTAATATGCTAAATACCAATTATTTATTATTGAGTAATAACATTTTATACTATGCCTGTGTTATCTTATTAAACTCTGCATCAGTTACATTCCATAAATATACCCACCTTTTTATTATTTTGCTATGAATAGACTTTCGATGGCACTCATATAATGGTCATTTATTATTTCCAAATTCTATCATTTCATGAGCTTAGTTTTGGAAGATCTATATCACTCTGGTTTTACTTCTACTTTTATTTTATAAAAGGGAAATTCTAGTTATTAACTTGGTGTATGGTTAAATGTATAAAGTGTTATAAGTGAATTATGTATGGAGTGATACCTTATATACTAAATTATATTTTAGGCATAACGTTTTTATGTATATATATTTGGGTTGTATATATGTATATATAACTGTGTAATAGGTTATGAGTTCAAGCTTATGCATACCGTTTGGTTGTTTTGGTGGTAATGATATACATCTATGTATATAAGAGGGGTTTGTTCTTGTGATTATTTATATGGTATGCTAGGTTCTAAATTCAAGTTTACCCCAATCGATTTTCAAATGTATATTTCTAGGTTGAATCAGCCAACTGTTTCGCGTTAAATCTTAGAAGCTTATTTGTAGGATGATACCCGTGCTCGGAGTTGCAATTCTAACTTGAATCTAATGGCTTAAAATTTATATGCCTACTTATTTATTGGTTTAGGGTTTTTACCAGAGTTTTCCGTTGATTCAAAACAAACTAAAATGTGTATCGCCTTAGATAGGGTATCGCACTCGTAAAGCTCTCCGTTTGTAGGTTGATATATTCAATTTGTATTTTATTTTTATTTTAAATAGCAACACATTATTCCAATGAACAAAGGGCTGGGATATAGTCTTTGAAAGATGTTTATTTGATTTGGTTTTTATTAATTGTCCAAAAAGGGGCAGTGACTTTTTAATGAAATAAAGACATTA
>JZKD02S2236112.1:316555-344139 GCA_000966675.3 Picea glauca
TATATATATTTTGGGGATTTTTATATTACTTAAAAAGTATATCATGAATGCAAGTAATTTAAAATTATGATATAAAAATAAAGAAAAGTTGTATTGTAATGAAGTTATTTTAATATTTATATATAAAGAAAATGTCACTTAAATGAAGAATAAATGATTTTAATGTATATATTTAAGGAATTTAATTAAAATCTCTTTTATAAATGATGTAGATTTTGTGGCAATATTGATTATGGATATTATTGTCTAGAAGTTTAGTTTATCTTAGTGTTCATTGTGAAACACAACATAGAAAGGAATGAAACTTATAACTCATTAGAACCAATTATTTTTCATCAAAATGTAATCTTGACGCAAGCGAGTTACTAAAATGGCTATCTAGAAAAAATGAGTTAATTTAAAAATGAAAATCGTTACCTAGTGAATATTTCTCCGAGGACGTTACCTCTTAAAGAGAGGATGAATGGTAAAGAGATTGATCAAATAGAAAGAAAAACAATACAATTTCATGAAAGTACATTGTAAATGAAGTCAAAATGGAAGCAATGTGTACATACCTTAAGATACTATGCAACTCACCTAGAAGAAGAGTTAACCTAATAAGAGGGAAATATAAGTATAGAGAGATAGGGATTATAAGAGATGAAGGTTTCTATGTTTTGGTTCCTAATGTGGGTAGTACATATCTAACCTATTAAGCATCCTAGAAAGTTTCCTTATGGAGGAAGAGCAAAGAAATAACTTGCAATTTTTCTAGTGACAATAACTTATCATAGTCCTTGTAACCATCACCAACTTGGAATTATGGGGTGAACAAAACTGAGTAATAGATAGATACTATAGGGGAGTGAATGGAAGTTTATTAGACAAGTGTAAGAAATAAACAAGTCAAGCATAAAGGAAATGCTCTCATAGTCAGTCAAGCATTAGTGGTAACAACAATATGGAATTGATAAGAGTAGAGCCTTTAGTTAAAGATCATATGAATCCATTGAGGGTATACCTAATGGATAGAATTGAAGTGATAAGGGGAACTATGAAAATTAGAGTAGAGTGTTGTAAAAAGAGTGGCCATACATAGTGGGTATGAAGCCAACTTACCGAAGTTGTATTTATGATGAGAACGAGGTTGTCATGTCTCTGAGTGATTTTTGTTCAGGAATTTATCAAAAAGAATTTGTGAATGTTGTGTGAGCACTCTTGTTGCAACTGGATTTCCTAGGAAACCCCAATTGAGATATTTCTGGCTAATATATGCTAGATCCCTAGAAGGGATGGAGATTTTCTCAGGGACTATGGTGCAGAAAATGAACTTTCATCCTGTGGGTTGTGCATACTGGTAGGGAAGAGAGTTGAAAATTATTGTAGGAGTCACACCACTATGTTTTTAATGAGTTTCGAGTTGTTACAGTGGACTGTAGACACCCATAGGAGCATGTTTGTCCTTTTGGACTCATAGCCCCTACTTGGGGGTGACTTGTGTGTGATAATTAGAGAAATATAATCTATTATCAGGTGGAATGTCCTTCGTCTATAGCTAGTTCAGTAAAACATTTAAAATATAAGTTTTTTGATTACTTGGTCATTTACGGTTTTAATGTTATGATTGAATGCTACAATTACTTTGTATTCTATATCTATGAATGTTGCTATGTGTTCTTAATTGCTTCTATGCATAATTTTCTTGATTGCATTCATACGTTTAATTCTTAATGACAATTACATGAGTGCAACATCCCACTCTTGCCCACACTAAGCAAACTTATTCTTTGAGGACACTTGCGTACAAGTGATCTGGGTCATTATACTATTGGTTGTTTTGATTATGATTATGAGATGTTGTGGATTTGGTGATATGTTATTTTTGTTGCATTTACATTGATAGGTGCTATTGACTGGGTTCTCCTGAGTGTGCAAAACTCTAGACATAAGAGGATGCTGAGACATCGATGAAACCCCTTGGACTTCGGATCGAGTCAGGGAGTGGACTTCTAGATTTGAATATTGTTGATGTGACATATGTATATATGATTAGATATTAGGATGTTGATTTTTATAGCTCACATGTTTCGTTGATGGATGCAGGCTGACGATAGATTGTTTTCCAGACTCACATTTGCAGTAAATGGGTCATGCACGACAACCAGAGACATTTAGGGAGAGGTGTGGCAACAACCATGCCATATCCTACTAGCACTCCCGTCGTGGCTCGAACTGGAGGTTAACGATTATCTAGTTCGAGAAGACCCATGATGTCATGAGGGCATACTGTGACAGTCGCTCATGATGATTATAAAGGGAGTGAAATAAGGCAGGGCCATTATTCCTTAAAGGCCCTTAGTCTCCCACAAGAGCATTTGACGGAGTATTGACTCCTAGGGTTTGAAGTCTACCAAATTGAATCAAGAGGCGAGTGGCACCCTTGGAATACATAGTGCATCTTGAAGGGAACATCGTGCAAATCAAATGGAAAGAGTCCACTGGCACCCTTGGAGCACATAGTGCATCCTAAAGTGCATGTTGTGGTTTTAACTTGGGTAAGTTAATAAACCTAGTACCTAGAAAACTATGCCTCCTTAGGACCTGGTCGGCCTTAAAATAGTTGATGGTATGAGTAAAGTTTAAAGACTAATTGTTCCCTTAAAAACTGTCGCCCGAACTAGTGAAATTAAAACCTAGGTCTAAGTAGAACATGTGAACAACGAAAAACTAAATAGACATGTAACAAGAAGAGGGGTAAGAAATTCAAACATTATTTATTAAAGTAAAAGTTTTAATGGAGGTTTAAATTTATTAAAAGGGTAAATGGTTGTTTTTGTCTAAACATGCTAATTATGGACTTAGTTAGAAAGAAAAAGGGAAACTTAAAGAAAAAGGGGAATGCATAACTTAGTGATGAATCTAGCCTTTGGAACTTTCTATTTATGAACTCAACTAGGATTTAAGTACAATGTAAGTTATTTAAGAATTGTAAGGGAATAATGGACACCTAGGAGAGTTTTTAAGAACACTTTTAGGTGGGTGAGGGAAATAGGAAAATTTAATTAATTAATAAAATGATTTTATGGTGCAACTAGGGGATCATGTGACATGTGTACTAGGGAGGTTTTTTCTAATTAAATAAATAAAAAAATCAAATATAATGAGGATTTGGGAAACTAATCACTCGAAAAATATATAAAAAGGATGGCGGAGAAGGAGTATGGATCAAGTCTGGTTTGCGTAAGGTTACGTTGCCAGAATTCTATCCTGACTGAATTTCTCTGGTGGGAGTTGGGATAGCCAACTCAGATAATGAGTGGTAGCTCGACCTTGTGAGGCGAGTTGGGAAGCTATCATTCTCTGGTATTGTTTATGTGGCCCTTTTTCGGCTCGAGGGAATAAGGGGGAAGAAGAGCACCCCTAATGTTGGTTGGGAGGTACAAGTGAGGTCTCATCGGTCAACAAACAGGAGTTGGATGGAGCACGCGCATGAGACAACCAATTCAGACTCTGTGCCTACAGTCATGGTATTTATAGAGAGTTTTAATTGTTGATATTGATTTCATGTATTTTGTTTAGAATTTTTTCTCATGTGCTGTGTCTCCGGCTTCATCTACAAGCTTCTAAGTTATGAAATGTACATTGATGGTTTTAAAAGAAATGATGTTATATGTGATCAGTTTTTCAGTGCACTTCCTACTCGTTGAGTTTTAATATTAGTTTTGTTTAGAATCAATTCTTTTTACTTCTTGTAGATTGGAGTATTGTTTTACGCCTCCTTAGATCATGAGATCCTTAATTTTTAATTGTAAAAAAAGAATAGCAAATCGAGACTGCCCAGCGTGTGGAGTTGGGATTGCTTAAGAATTTTATCTCTATGTTTTCCCCCTCCTTTCTAGCAACTCCTTCAATTTTTGAGTAGCTTGGGTTCTCTACATTTTCATGCGCTTGGTGCACTCGATCTTCCCTTCCTCAATGGTTTAGCATGTAACCCGAACACTGAGATGGGTTTTTATTGACTGGTGCTTGTTTGTGAGAGTAAACCCCAATTTGTTTTCTTCATTTTTCTCTAAGTTATGCCTAAATTAATGAAGGACAGTAAATTCCTAATGCCTAATTCATTCTTGATTGTTTAGACAGAAGATGGGATGTATGAGCTTGATTGTTTCGACAAAATATGGGACGTACAAGCCAGTAAGTTTAATCCTTTGTAAGATTCCTTCACCCTTGTTAATCTAAGTCGACACCTTGATTTAAATTGTGTTCCCATGCCCATGCTAATTGTTATCTTGAAAACAAAATATTTTGTAAGGTTGCTTTCTGGTGGATACGTCAATTTAGATCTTTGTTCTCCATGCCCAGGCTACTTTCTCTTGTAACAAAATAATTTATAATAATTTCCTTCAAGTAATAATAATAACCTTTCCTGGGTGAATGGGGATATGATTACTTTTGAGCAAAGGGAAATCAATGGCTTTTTAAAAAGGGGTGAGATGGATTTTAAAAAGTTGGCCTTAAATTCTAGCTAGGAAAGGGTATTACTCTTGATGACTAGATTTTATTGTTTTCAATATTGAATCCATTGAATGTGCCCATGCTTAATTATACAATAAGGATCCTTGGTTATGTGACTAAGTTTAACATAATTATCATTGTATCATGGTAATAATCATGGCATATGATTATCCTTCCAACATCATAGCAGTATCGAGGAATGCATGTTAATTAGTTTCTTTTTGTTAGTTAGATTATGTAAGAATAATTAATGAATTATTAGATCGATGTTGCCTCTAAATTATGTTGAGATGTGAATGATTTAGGTAAGAAAAATTGATTGTGCACGTCGATTATAAGGTAATCCATGTTTTAATCTAGTTAAAGATTTGATTCTTAGCACCTATAATCATGGATTAGTATGTCTAGTTATGAGTTTAGTTCCCTTGTGCCTAAGGAAAGGGGCATGTGTGTGCTCTTTCACATTCATTGATGTGGGCACATGATCATGTTTTTTCAATTTATTTTTCACACATGAAAATAACGATGGATAGATGGGTTTTAGATTTTTAGTTGGGTTCCAACAATATTGTGCTTAGTCTTTTCTATTACTGTTGTGTCATGATAAATGTATTGTATTACATGATCGTGGGCATGTTATTTCTCTCTCCATGAGTTTAGTGCGATGTGACTGGTTGTTTCATTAGATTTCTTGCGCCTTGTAGAATAGAATGATGGTTGTTTATCGGTCATTTTTCGCCAATGAATATTGATGTTGATGAATAATTAAGTTTATCTTACTGGCGTCGAATAGTTAACCTTCATTTATGACTATTAAATAGTTATCCTTCTTGCCCGTAAGGATAACATGTTGTAATAAATGATTGTGTAGTAATTTGTCTTCTTGCGCAACGAAATTAATGTGATGGATGCTCACTTTTACACTTGGCTAATGGTTATGTTACCTATCTCATGGACTTCTCTTGACTTATAATTACTTATGCATTATTATTGTTTTTTTTTTTATACTGGTGAGTGATGTGTTGATGTTGTTTCCAAACTTGTGTGTTCTGTTAACCCCCCCCCCAAAAAAAAAAAATAATAATAATAATAATGTCGGCTATATGATGCTTTGTAGTAACGACAGGGGTCATAACATATGTTATCAAAGCCGGTTTGACCCGTGACTTGGGATCACTACAACTTCCTTGATTAGATATTTGATTATAATCTTGCTAATTAAATTGATGTGTATTCGTGTAGGTAATCATGGTTAGAGGACGCCATGGAGGAAGACAACAGGGTTCTTGGGGAGGAGGTGTGACACCCCCAGTATCATCCATGCCTGAGGGGTCTAACCCCTAGGGATATGAACAGGTTGTCAGGAAGGAAAATATAACTAGGGGTCATGTGGTTGGGTTGATGAGGTCCTTTTAGAGGATGTCTGAGGCACTGATAAACTATTTGGATAGAGATTAGGCTAGGGTGTTGGCACCTCCCGAGGGTCCACTGCATGCTCCGGTCGGTACTGGAAGCATTCACTGCGAACTCGAGAAGATAAAATTTCTTGAGTTCTTTGGTGCCCTGGACGATGCAACCGCCAAGGCATGTTTGGAGAATATGGAGATGTGCTTTGCACTTCGCGACTATACTTCTAACATTAAGGACTGCATGGAGGTATTTCAACTAAAGGGGAGCACTCTTCTATGGTGGAAGATGCTCCTGCTACAATTGAACATGGTCGTCGAAGACGTATCATGGTAACTATTCAAGGAATGGTTCCGAGAGAGGTATTTGTCTGAGGAATTCATTGAGCGTCAGCTCAGCGAGTTCAACGCTTTGCGACAGGGTGGTCATACGGTGCCTGTTTGCATAGGGACAGACCCAGGGTTCAACTCTAACAATGCACCAACAATCCCTAACTACTAGCCCTTTCGTCAACACCTGCGAAGTAGATGTAGTTTGACTCAAAGTAGCGATAGGGGGTTGTAGGACATAGGTGTCTACAACCAAAGGAAGTGAAAAGTGGATTCAGCGAATCAACATACAACAACCTAGCTATTCTTTACCATGCTTAAGCTTACTTTGCAGGTTATATCTCATATATAACACAACAATGCAATAAGAGTACAACAGAAAGAAAATAACACAACATCAACCACATAGAAGAACAAGATATATGTGGTTCATCCTCTCCCTAGGGATACATCCACAAAATTGTGATTCTTTATATATTAAATGGAAACATATAGTTCTATTTGCACTCTTAGCTTGCATATCTCTCTCTCTCTCCTCTCCTCTCCCTGTGCACCCAACTGTATGGTTGATCTTTGCACCTAGTTGAATATCCATGATATAATAATTCTCTCGCAATGCAATGCTTCTCTTGCACACAACAATAATCACTCTCTTAACCCACAATGATGAACCTCATTATCTCATCTAGATATTTATTTATACATTACAATGACTCCTAGACAACCTTATATTGAAGTCTAAGTGTCAAAACCCTAAATGCCAAAACCCTAGGTCAACTTGACCCGCATTTTCAGGGTTTCACCAACCTATCTTTTTGTATTCTCCCCAAGGTGATCCAAAGAACTCATTGACATATTCTTCCACTTGCTAAGTTGTCCACGAGCCATCATTCCTTTCTTATCTATCCTCCTTGGTCTTCTCTTCCAACGACTAGCTTTTCCTTCCTTTGCTCCTTCTTTTCCGCTTCTTTGACCACTTCGGCCCATTCTTAGTCAATGTGATTTCCACGCAGTTTGTACTTCACCTTTCTTCCTTACTCTTCACTTTATTCGATAACCAAGGGTCAACAAGCCCCCAAAACTCACATGTGACTCGTCCCAAGGCACTACAAGAAAAAACATTCTATTTCACTTCGACTTCAGACTAGGCAGAGTAGCCTGTGCTTTCTTCTTTGTCCATCCCTTCCTTGTGCAGACTATATTTTATGTGTCTGGTACCCATTTTCAATTGTACCTGGTACCTAGACCCTTCTTCTTATGCTCTTACTGAGATCTACGAGGCAGTTGGTTGTCATAATACAATATCAACTGGCTCCCATTTACTAAAAATTCCTTCCATTCTCCACTCAAGGCCTTCAACTGTGCAGCTCCACCTTCTGTAATATAGGCAACCTCATATGGTCCAAGCCAATATGTCCTAAACTTCCCTGGATGCTTCATGAACTTGTTGTCATATACCAACACCTGATCTCCTTGTTTGAATGATTTCCTCTTGATATGCCTGTCATGGTAGGCCTTCTCTCGTTCCTTCTGTACCTACTAATGAAATACCGCAATAAACCTGTCTTCTTCCAAATCTACCAACTGTGAAAGCCTGTCTTGTACAACACCTGTGTTATCCATATTGGTAAATGTTGCAATTATTAAGCTAGGAACTAAATATTCCATAGGTACCACTGCTTCTAGGCCATAAACTAAGTTAAATGGGGTGTGCATGACCAACTTCTTGCAAGTGGTTTGATATGCCCATAGTATTGCTAGCACTCTCAAATCCCAATCATCTCTGTTCACACTACAAATATTCGTCAGCGTTGTCTCCAAGATTTTATTGAAAACTTCGATCGTACCATTCGCTTGTGGGTGGTATGGCATACTCTTCTGACGATGAACTTCAAATTCCTGAATTAAGGCTTCAATAGTATTATTAATAAAATGTGTACCTTGATCGCTCAGAAGGATCTTTGGGCATCCAAATCAGGTTATGATATCATCAAATATGAACAACATAGTTGTAGTTGCACTACAATCCTTAACTTCTCTTGCTTCTTCCCATATGGTCAAATACTTTGTCGCATTGATGATGTATCGAGCTCCTGTGCGCTTTCCTGGTGGTTTGATAGGTTCCATGAAATCAATGGCCCATTTCTTAAATGCATGTAAATTTAGATGAGGTGCTAAAGGTATCTCATCTCTTCTGGAAGGTTTCCCAACTCTTTGGCATACATCGTAGGCTTTGTAGTATTCCTTAGCACCTTTGCGTAAAGTGGGCCACCAAAGACCATCTCTAAGAACCTTTTGCGTTGTTGCTTTTCCTGCATAATATCCTCCCGCGATGCCTTCATGTGCCTCTTCCAGAATCAGTGGTCGTTATTCCTCCGTAAAACATCTCCGCAAGATCTCATAATGTCCCATCTTATATAGTTGTCTAGATATAAGTGAAAAATTTGCAGGATGAACTACCAGTTGTTTCTTTTGAATGATTGTGTGTTCACGAGGTGTCATTCATGTATATAGTTACTGGAATATATCGATGAAGTGATCATCAACCTTTATGATGGCTATAAACTATGCATCTGGTAGTGTATCCTCCAAAATGGTAAGTTCCTCTCCATGTTCTAGCCTAGACAAGTGGCCAGGTCCCTTGTTCATTCTCCCTAGCTTGACCACAATCTCAAAGTCATATTCCTAGAATAACAGTATCCATCTGCATATTCTTCCCCCCAAAACTGGCTTTTTGACTATGTATTTCAACGCAGAGTGATCGGTAAACATCTTGAAATGCCCTCCCAACAAGTAGTGTCTAAACTTCTACAGTGCATACACCATAGCTAATCCTTCTCTTTCGGTGGTAGTGTAGTTTATCTCAACTATAGATAGATTCATGCTAGAAAAGGCTAGTGGGTGGTGAATATCTCCTACTCTTGGTTGTGATAATAATGCTCCTAATGCAATAGATGACACATCGACATGCACATGGAATTCCTTACTACAATCTGGGAAAACCAGAATAGGCGCAATGACCATTTTCTGTTTCAATGTGTCGAAGTTCTGTTGAGATTCCTCTGACCATTGAAACTGACAATCTTTATTTAAAATATTTTCCATGGGTGTTGTTATCTGTGAATAGCCCTTGATGAACTTTCTATAGTATCCAGTATGTCCCAACGTAGTGTGTATTTGTCGAACCGAAGTAGGGGGAGGTAGATCAACAATGATGGAAATCTTAGAAGGATCTACCAACAGTCCTTACTTACACACAATATGCCCTAGCAACACTCCAAAGGGTGAAAAGAAAATACATTTTTTAGATTCAGAGAAATCTGGCATTGCCTACATTTATCTAACATCAATGTTAAACATTCAATATGGTTTTTAAATAAGATAAAGACAATCCAATCATCAAAATATGATTCCAAAAATTTATGTAAAAACTCCTTGAATGCTTCGACCACCACCCTGGAAAAGATGGTTGGTGCATTCTTCAATCCGAAAGGCATCACAGTGTACTGGAAAGAACCCCATTATGTGTAAAATGTGGTCTTATGGTGATCTTCCTTAGAAATCCCGATTTGGTGATGACCTAGAAATTTATCTGTAAAGGAATAAACTTCTTGTCCTCCTACATTATCTAACACTTCGTCAGTAAATGATGTAGGGAATGGACACTGTAAATATGCATCATTCAGTTTCCTCAAGTCTACATAGATTATGATCTCTCCTGACTTCTTATCCTAGACCACCATAGGGATAATCTACTTTGATTCTTTAACAGGCTCTATGATTCCTGCTTCCATCATTATGTCTAGTTCGATCCTGACTTTCTGCTTATACTTGGGATTCAGTCTATAGGGTCTCTTCTTGACTAGCCTTGCATCTGGTTTCAAGGGGATCTTCATTTATCCCATGGGCCCTTTAATGCCCTTGATGTCTATGAAATTGTTTGGAAACAAGTCGCAATACTCATGTAGTAATTTTGTAATCTTATAAATAGTGGCATCATCCCAGTAATCTCCAACGTTGGCCAACTTAGGTTCTTTCTCTATTCCAATATTAACTTTCTTGATTTTAATTGGTTGTACAATGAAAGGTAGTTAAACCCCTGGCCCTTCTATGTCTCTCTGTCCTTCATTTTCTACGATGTTCACATTCCTGGGATCATCATGTTCATCAACATTGATATTGTAGAAACCTTGTAATTTTTGGAGAGGGGAAGTCCACTCATCTTCTTCTTACTACAAAGGGAGGTTAGGTTCCTCCTCAAAGACTTCCTGTCTTAAAAATTGTAAATCCTGATCTACTGTGGGGTACTGACTTTCAAATAAAAATGTGGCTACAAAATTCTGAGTCATACCATACCAATATGAAGTGGTGAGGCACAGTTCTGCTTGAAGATACTAATTGATAGGTGTTGTGTCCAAAGTGTTAATTAGTTTATGCACCCACTGCTCCTAAGGAATATTTCTCTAGGCCTCCTCACAACTTCTCACATGGTCCTTCGAACAACTTTGACCTATG
Organism: Picea glauca; assembly: GCA_000966675.3. Taxonomy (NCBI): domain Eukaryota; kingdom Viridiplantae; phylum Streptophyta; class Pinopsida; order Pinales; family Pinaceae; genus Picea; species Picea glauca. The sequence continues at coordinate 327,304 of JZKD02S2236112.1, forward strand.
TATCAAACTTCGCACCCTTAGAATTGGTCTGAAAAGCATACTGTCATCAAAGTATGACATTGCACCTAGTCCATGATGTTATTATTGTGTGTTCTCTACCATCTCTCTGGTGTTTCTTTCAAGGCTTCATCTAGTGCCAAAAGTCTATGTTTTACTGGTACAATTTATTCAAATTCCAATAATAAAGTTTCTAAATGCTTTAAACCATCAAATGTGGGAAGATTACTTACTTATGTGCCAATCCAACGAACTTCCCTGGTCAATCTAGCACAAGTCTGTGCATAAAATTCATACATTTTGTTCTTCCAAATCTGATGAGCATGCGTTGTCACTTCGCCAACTTAAATTCCATCTGTCATAGGATTAATGTAATCCTTATGCCTTGCTATCAATTTATATATATTCGCTAGCTCGTATGTGTGGTCTTCTTCTTTGATGGGTTATGTGTATCTGTGACCTTCATCACGATCAAGAGGTGCAATGACCCTAAGGCCATCCCTTCAAATGTCATTCTTCATTTATTTAAGTCAACAATAGTGGAATTGTTGAAATCCCAATCAATTCCTAACATCGCAGGATAAGGACATATTTCATCAACTATCTCAATCACCTCGAAGTTCACAAACATACTTACCCTGTCGATGTCCACATGGACATGCTCCAGTATTCCAAAGGGGCTTACTGCCTGCTTATTAGTCATCCTGAGCCTGATAGGGGAGTAAATCAATTTAGGTTTTCCCATCAATGCTCAGGTATGCTTTGTCATAACATTGACTTCTGATCCCAAGTCGAAGACCACATAATCTATGTCATAGTCCCCAATCTGAGCATTAAGGTGTATTTCCTTGTCTGTCCTTCTCTTTCTTGATACTTGATCTACTGGTCTATTCATCAGAGGAACTATATTGCCTATCTCATATTGTCTGATCAAATTTTGTAGTTATTACACAGCTCTTCCATCCTTAATCAAATCAATGAACGTATATAAGAAAATGACAAGCTTTCTTACCTCTTTTCCTTCTCCATTTGATGCAGAATGATCAAATGCTAGAGGCATCCCACATTCTCTCACTTCTAGTTGTGCCTTCAATGAAGAATTTTTTTCTCCTCTAAATTCTCTTCATTCCTCTTCAAATTTCTGCTTCTCCTTCCTTGGATCAAACAACTATGTCTTCTCTGTAGCTCTTCCGACCCTCGATTCTTCTGTAGTCTTTCCTGGGGTCACTCTATCTTCTCCTCTAACAATGCCTCCTCTCGTGATAACAACGACTCTAGGATCCTCTCCACAAGGTTTGACTGATATTAATTGGACTTGCTTGTTTCCTCCTCACCTCTCCTAAAGTTTCACTAACAATGCCAGAAAATCCTCAATAACGTGTTCAAATGATTTGCAATAGATGCAAGTGGTACAAGGGTTCTGACAATATCTTTCCAAATGACCTGGTTGGGCACAGTTTTAACAAATGATCTGACCTTGACCTCGAACCATGCCTCCTCCTCGTCCTCTTCCTCTGAATCCACCACGAGGATTGAAGTTTCCTCTTCCTGGGAGTAAAACTACATAACATTTCCCTCCTGTTGCATCTCTCCTTGAATCCTATATGTATCTCTTGACCGTTCACGCAAGAGGTCATAAGCCCTACAATCCTTCTCATCACACCCCATAGATTTATAGAATGTGAAGTAAATGTTGGCAGGTGTCTGGACATATTTTTTCATGTAATAACATTCACCATGGTGATGTATATTTCTACATACCTCGCACCAGGGTAGGGTAACCTGATTCAAAGGACTCAGAGCTCCAGAGGCTAAGTACTCATTAAATAGGGGACAATGTTACTTGTCATGGCCCTCTAATTTACAACTGATACACCAGATGTATTCTCTTTTATCTTTTCCCTTTTATTTCTTCATATCTTCGACCTGCAGAGATAAGCTAGTTAGCTGACTCAAAATTTGGCTCATACCTGAGTTGGATTCTCCCACAGGTGTTGATTCTAGCTTCATAGCTATCTCCAATGCCTCAGCTTGTGAAGAGACCTTCTGTTGCATCAGAGGAACTCTTATGTGTGGTAGGAGGGCAACAATGAACAATTCCTTGTTTTTCTCGTCTGGGATCTGAAAACTCTAATGGCCTATCAAGGTATTAAACCTCTAATCAAACTCCCAAATAGGTTCAACTACTCCTTGCTTGATTTCCTTCAATTCTGTAATGCACTCTGACTCCAACTTGGGTTTCTTGAATCCTGCACTCAATGTAGTCTTGATATCATTCAACGGTTTAGGCTGTGAAACCCCTTTAGAAAACTTCATCTACCATATCAGTGTGTGGTCTCTCAAAGTAGTACTAAACTGAGCTCTCTTAATAGATTCGTCACTGAATTGCTTAATACTACTTACAATTTCTCATAAGAACTAGTGCTTATCAGGATCTTCAAATCCATCTCCTCTAAAGATAGGTAACCTCATTTCATCTGCCATAGATATTCCCAGGTTTCTTGATTGATTATGTACTAGAATACTAGTAACCGTGCTCTGAGTGCTCTGATAACTCTGACTACTCTAGTCACTTAACATTGTTAGAAAAATAGGAGTAATAGTACTTACTTCAATGGTAGGCACAATTCATGAAGTATCTGATTCTTCTCAGCGAGGTTCTTCAATCTTCCCTTCCTCTTTGCTAGTGGAATATGAATGTTCATTGTTCAATAACTCTTCTTCCTCTCCACTGTAGAACCCTTCATCCTGTGCCAGTGTCTCGTGATTCTGCTCAAACAGGTTCACCAGAGGAACCTCTCTAAAGGTTCTCCCACTGCACGTATGTCCAACCTTTGTGTTGCTGTCACTGTCTAATTTCTTGAACATTAGTTTTTCAATCCGACCAATTAGTCTATATTCAATATGTTCTTCTCGTGCACTAACATCTTGATCTTCAACTTCAAAATGTGTTAAAATTTTCCTCTAGGTCCCTTCAAGAAATATCTCTCTTCTTGGCTATATGACTCGACTCTATCAATAGAAAACTCAGTAATGTACCCTCCAATAGTGTTATCAAACCAGTGGTCTACCACTCTTGACACAACGTTATCAACTCTCTTGACCTTCTTGATCAGCGTCGACGTCCAAACCATAAGTGGTCTAGGTCTAATTTCAAACTGGGTATCTACAAATATGGCTAACCACTGGTATAGCTCCTTATGAATTCCTCCAAAGAAAATATCGTGTATATCAGTAAAGATATACCTTCACAACCAATCCTCTGTACTAAGATTTGGGTTTTTGTTCTGGGCTTCAGCGAAGTCCTTTTCTTGTTTTTATATCTACTTCTAAATATCTGTCTTCGATGGAAACCATCTTGACATTCCCTCAAGAAGATACCGGTCCCAACAACGGAACCATTTGTTGGCATAGGGGCAGACCTAGGGTTAACTTTAACAACACACCAACAAGCCCTAACTAATGGCCCTTTCGGCAACACCTCGGAAGCATATGTAATCTCACCCGAAGTAGTGATAGGGGGGTGCAAGACACAGGTGTCTACAATCAGAGGAAGTGAAAAGTGGATCTAGAGAAACAACACACAACAACCTAGCTATTCTTTAGCACGCTTAATCTTACTCCGCAGGTTATATCTCAGATATACCATAGAAATGCAATAACAATATAACATAAATAAAATAACATAGCATCAACCACATAGAACAACAAGATCTACGTGCTTCACCCTCTCCATAGGGCTACGTCCACATAATTGTGCTTCTTGATATATTAAATGGAAACATACAGTTCTATCTGTCCTCTTAGCTTGCATATCTCTCTCTCTCTCCTCTACCGTCTTTGCGCACCCAGTTGCATGGTTGATCTTCACACCTAGATGAAGATCCATGATACAATAATGCTCTCACAATGCAATGCTTCTCTTGCACACAACAATAATCACTCTCTTAACCCACAATGACGAACCTTCTTCTCTCATATAGATATTTATTTATACATTACAGTGACTCCTAGAAAACCTTAGACCAAAGTCTAAGTTTCAAAACCCTAAATTCCAAAACCATAGGTGTCTAAAACCCTAGATCAACTTGACCCATGTTTTTAGGGCTTCGCCAGCCTGTCTTTTCGTCTTCTTAGCAAGGTGCTCCAAGGAATTCATTGACATATTCTTCCGCTTGTTGAGTTATCCACGATCCATATTTCCTTGTTGATTTGTCTTCCTTGGTCTTCTCTTCCAACAACTAGCTTTTCCTTCCTTTGCCCCTTCTATTCTGCTTCTTTGACCAATTTGACCCATTCTCGGTCAATTTTCTTTCCGCGCAGTTCGTACTTCACCTTTATTCCTTACTCTTCACTTTTTTCCATAACCAAGGGACAAAAATACCCGAGTAAGAGGCTCGTTTTATGGAGTTGCTTTGGTATGCTCCACACTTGAATACTGAGAAACTTAAGGTCAACAAGTTCGTGTTGGGCCTTAATGTTAGCATTCATGTAAAGGTGAGGATTTTTATGCCTCAAACCTTGCATGATGTTGTCTAGAAGGCCCTCATAGCGGAAGAGGCCCTCATAGTGGAAGAGGATCTCATCGATGGGGGTTAGAGTAAGACTCCAGCGAGACCACCGAGACAAGTGACATCTAGTGTGTAGCAGCATCAGAGACTGGCTAGACAGTCAACAGGATATTGTGGTATCCAGAGAGGATCCAAATTCACTACACCTCGACGACCAATGCCTCAGTAGTGTATTCCTTATAGAGGACCACAACACCAACAACAACGTCGACCAAAAAAACAACAACTTAAGCATGTTTAACAGAACATAACAGGGTTCCAGGTCGGTGAACCACCATCTTCTACTTCGGGTAACAGGAGTACTGGACCGAAGAAAGAGTGTTGGACATGTGGACAACACATTACCAGCAGGACTGCCCAGTTGAGAGGACCAGTGCATCTGGATCCGCCATACCCACTACCGTGGGAGATTTGGGCAAGGCCCATCAGATTCATGCAGCGGTGAATAACCACCAGGAAGAGCACCAGTCGATTGTACTTGAGACGTCACGTACCGTCATTTACCATACCCTTAGTATTTTGATAGATCCAGGTGCTACAGAGAGTTTTATTTTTGGTGCAGTGCTAAAAAACATTAAGGTAAAGGAAGTCAAATAGGACGAGTTTATCTTTGTAGAAATGGCTTCGGGAGCCAAACAAAAGGTTGGAGGGAAGGTTACGGGTTGTAGCCTTAACCTCGAAGAGTTTGTCACGAAGGCCAACATGTATGTCATGATCTTAGGATCTTATGACATCGTGATCGATATGGACTGGATGGAAACGTATGAGGAGATACTCAACCGTAAGACAAAATGGTTGATCTTGGTTGATGATGAGAGACATAGACGTGTGATTATAGGTCAGAACCAGGGAGTTTCCCTGAGGTTCATCTCTTCCTTGAAGCTACTGAAGAGCATGCGCAAGGAATGTAAGCTATATGCAATCCTTGTATTAAATGAGAAGGGCATAACAGAAGGTCTAGAAAATCTTCCAGTGGTGAGAGAGTTTGCAGATGTCTTCCCTGAAAAGTTACATGGGATGCCGCTAGAGAGGGAATTGGAATTTACCATTAACCTAAAACCAGGAACTGAATAGATAGCGATAACACCTTATCGGATGTCGACCTCTGAGTTACAAGAGTTGAAAATGCAATTGAAGGAGTTGTTGGACCTAGGACTCATACGTCCAAGTGTTTTACTGTGGGGTGTGCCTATTATTTTCATATGGAAGAGGGATGGGTAGTGGAGACTCTGCATTGACTATCGTCAATTGAACAAGGAAACGATCAAGAATCAATATCTATTGCCAAGGATTGATGATATGTTTGATCAAATGAAAGGTGCGATGGTGTTTTCAAAGATTGAATTGAGATCAGGGTATCACTAGTTACAGATCAAGGAGTATGACATCCCTAATACCTCCTTTAAAACGAGGTTTGGACATTATGAGTTTACTGTTTTACCGTTTGGACTTACAAATTCCCCATGGGTATTTATGAGATTGATGAATGGGGTGTTCCACAAATAATTAGACAAGTTCTTCCAAGTATTGATTGACAATATTTTGATTTACTCTTGGACGATGGAGGAGCATGACGAGCACTTGCGCATGGTACTACAGTGTCTACGAGAGAAAAAATTGTTTGAAAAGCTGTCTAAATGCTCATTTTATCAATCGAAGATTCACTACTTAGGGCATGTCATCTCCAATGAAGGTATCACAGTGGATCCAACAAAGGTCGAGGCTATTATTGAATGGCCTGCGTCGATAAATGTCCCATAAGTTTGTAGCTTCATGGCTTTAGCGAGATATTATTGACAATTTGTTGAGGGTTTTTCGAAGAGAGAAAATATGATCACGGAATTGCAGAAGAAGAACAAGAAGTTAGTTTGAACCGAGAAATGCACGGAGGAATTTCAAAGGCCCAAGGAGGACTTCTTGGTATGCACTGATGCATCCAAAGAAGGATTATATGGAGTATTGATGCAATACAGTTGAGTGATTGCTTACATCTTGAGAAAGTTTAGAAGGCATGAGGAGAAATATGCGACGCACGATTAGGAGTTGTCGGCCATTGTTTATGCCTTGAGATTTTGGAGACACTACCTTATTGGATGAATATTCAAACTAAAAATGGACCACTGTGGTCTAGAACACATCTTTACGCAAAGTCACTTGAACGTGTGACAATGGCATTGGTCAGAATTGATTAGCAATTACAATTTCGAGATCACTTACATAAAAGGAATAGTGAAAAGAGTGGTTGATGCGTTGAGTCAGAGACCATGCATATTTTTAGTGATGGCTCTTCGGACGAATATACATGAAAATATTATAACGTTACAGCACGACGATGACTGGTACAAAGAGGTCAAGGATTTTATTGGACAAAACACAATGATGGTGCCAAAATTTGAGGGATTTACAGTGGAAAACAACGGATAATTGAGATTTAAAGGTTGAATTTATGGACCACCCAATGACGAGTTGAGGAGTTTGATCCTAAACGAGGCTCATAGAGCAGTGTACATGGCTCACCCTGCAGTCACGAAGATGAGGGTAAACCTTAAACCCTTATTCTTCTAGAAAGGAATGATGGTAGACATAGTACACTATGTGGCAAGATGTCTAGAATGTGAATAGGTGAAGGATGAACATAGACATATGGAAGGATTACTACAACCACACGCTATTCTAGAATCGAAATGGGAGGTCATTTTGATGGATTTCATTGTTGGATTGCCATTGATGGCAAGGAGACATGACTCGATTTTTGTGGTATTCGACACTTTGAAAAAGAATGCTCATTTTATTCCTGTGCGTACGATGTATCAAACACCTGACATAGCTAGAGTTTTCATCGGTGATAATGTGAGGCTGCATGGCATGCCTAAGAGGATTATATCTGATATAGGATTGATGTTTACAGGACGATTTTGGACTAGTTTCTAAGAGGCCTTGGGAACCCAACTTAATTTTAGTATTGCGTATCACCTGGAGACAAACAGGAAGACCGAAAGAACAAACCAAATATTGGAGGATATGTTGCGTATGTACGTGATGGAACAACATAATCGTTCGGAAGAGTTATTTCCACTGGTAGAGTTTCCATACAAGAAGAGTTATCAAATAACCATTAAGATGGTCCCATTCGAGTTTCTTTACGGGCGACCTTGTTAGATGAATTTGAGTTGGGATCGGCTTGAGGATAGGGTCCTAGTAGGGCCAAAAGCAATCCAAGAAGTGGAATATCAAATGAAAACAATAATAAAAAGGATCAAGGAAGCGCAAGATCGGTAGAAGAGTCATGTCGATGTGCATCATGTCGACCGTATTTATGAAGTTGGCGATCGAGTCTTCTTGTGGGTGAAACCACATAAGAGTTTGATCAAGTTTTGAAAGTGTGCTAAAATATATCCTAGGTTCATGGCACCCTTTGAGATTGTGAAAAAGAAGGGGCCCATGGCCTATTGACTAGCCTTGCCTGATTCTTTGAGGCATATGCACAATGTTTTTCACGTATTTGTTTTGAGACATTATGTTAGTGATCCTACACATGATATTGACATGAGTATCTTACAGGTATCGGATGAGGGTGCTCTCATGATGGAGACAATCCACAACTTGGACCATTGCATTCAACAACTATGGCGTCGAACAGTAGATCAGGTCAATGTCCAATGGGACAACTATAGTTCACACTCTGCGACGTGGGAGGAAGAATATGATATGCGTCAACAATTTCCATTTTTGTCTGATAGCTAGACATATGATATTGTGATACACTTTATTTCGACACTTATATACTGTGAAATTTCCATATGAAGTTTAAAACGAGAGGGGGTGTATGTAACATCCCACTCTTTCATTCACTGAGCAGACTTATTCTTTGAGGACACTTGCATGCAAGTGATCTGGGTCATTATACTATTGGTTGTTTTGATTATGATTATGAGATGTTATAGATTTGACGATATGTTATTTTTTTTTCATTTACATAGACATGTGCTATTGACTGGGTTCTCCTGAGTGTGCAATACTCTAGATGTGAGAGGATGTCAAGATATCGATGAAAACCCTTGGACTCCGGATCAAGTCAGGGAGTGGACTGCTAGGGTTTGAATGTTGTTGATGTGACATATGTACATATGATTATATATTATGATGTCGATTCTTATCGCTGACATGTTTTGTTGATGGATGCAGGATGACAACAACTTGTCGACCATAATCACATTTGGAGTAAAGGGGTCATGCATGACAACCAGAGACACTGAGGGAGAGGTGTGGAAGTATCCTTGCCACAACCTACTATCACTCTCGCGTGCCTTGAACTGTAGGTTAACTATTACCTAGTTTGAGAAGACACATAATGTCGTGAGGGCAGACTGTAACAGTCTCTTACGATCATTCAAAGGGGTGCACAATAAGGCAGGGTCCTTATTCCTTAGAGGCCCTTAGTCTCCCACAAGATCACTTGACGGAGTATTGACTCCATGGATTTGACATCTACCAAATTTAGTCAAAAGGAGAGTGGCACCCTTGGAGCACGTAGTTCATCTTGAAGGGCATGTCATGCAAATAAAATGGAAAGAGGCGAGTGACACCCTTGGAGCATGTAGTGCGTCCTGAAGGTAACGTCGTGGTTTTAACTTGGGAAAGTTAATAAACCTAGTACCTAAAAAACTATGCCTCCTTAGGACCTGGTTGGCCTTAAAATAGATGATGGTATGAGTAAAGTTTAATGACTAATTGTTCCCTTAAAAACTGTCACCCAACCTAGTGAAATTGAAACCTAGGTCTAAGTAGAACATGTGAACAAAGAAAAACTAAATAGACATGTAACAAGAAGGGGGGTAATAAATTCAAACATTATTTATTAAAGAAAATTTTTTAATGGAGGTTTAAATTTATTAAAAAGGTAAATGGTTTTTTTTTCTCTAAACTTGCTAATTCTGAAGTTAGTTAAAAGGAAAAATGGGAAACTTAAATAAAAAGGGAAGCTTTAAGAAAAGGGGAAACTTAAAGAAAAAGGAGAATGTCTAACTTAGTAAGGAATCTAGCCTTTGGAACTTTCTTTTTATGAACTCAACTAGGATTTAAGTAAGGCGTAAGTCATTTAATAATTATAAGGGAATAATGGGACACCTAGGAGCGTTTTTAGGAATTCTTTTAGGTGGGTGAGGGAAATATAAAAATTTAATTAATTAATAAAATGATTTTCTGGTGCAACTAGGGTATCGGGCGACATGTGTATGGGGGAGATTTTTTCTAATTAAATAAATCAGAAAAAGAAGTCTAATGAGGGTTTGGGAGACAGATCAATTCAAAACTCTATAAAAAGGATGGTGGAGGAGGATTATGGATCACGTCTGTTTTGCATAAGGTTATGCTGCCAAAATTCTATCTTGAATGAATTTCTCTGCTAGGAGTTGGGATACCCAGCTCAGATAACGAGTGGTATCTTGACCTTGTGAGGTGAGATGTTAAGATTACATCTCTGGTATTGTGTGTGTGGCCCTTTTTCATATCGGGGGGCTCAGGGGGAAGAAGAGTACCCCTAGCAATGGCTAGGAGGTACCAATGAGGTCTCATCGGTTAGCAAGAGGGAGATGTACTGAGCGCGCCTGCGAGACAACCACTTTGGAATATGTGCCTACATTCACAGTATTTATAGAGAGTTGTAATTGTTGATGTTGATTTCATGTATTTCATTTAGAATTTTTTCTCTTGTACTGTGTCTCCAGCTTCTTTTGCAAGCTTCTGAGTTATGAATTGTATATTGATGGTTTTAAAAGAATTGATGTAATGTGTGATAAGTTTTTCAGTGCGCTTCCTACTCATTGAGTTTTAATATTACTTATGTTTAGAATTATATATTTTTCCTTCTTGTAGATTGGAATATTGTTTTACGCCTCCTTAGATCACGAGATCCTTAATTTTTAATTGTAAAAAAAGAATAGAAAATCGAGATTGCCTATTGTGTGGAGTTGGGATTGCATGGGAATTTTATCTCTGTGTTTTCCCCCTCCTTTACAGCAACCCCTTCGATTTCTTAGTTGATTGGGTTCTCTACATTTTTCATGCGCCTGGTGCACTCGATATTCCCTTCCTCGATGGTTTATTATGTAACCCCAGCACTGAGATGGGTTATTGTTGACTGGTGCTTGTTTGTGAGAGTAAACCCCAGCTTTTGTTCTTCATTTTGCTCTGCATTATGACTAGTGTTTTTGTATGTCTGTCCCTCCTCAACTGCTTTTTTCGCTAGCCGCCAAGCCATTAAAAGCTTGAAGTTTATTCGTTGTGGTGTTCCCTTGTTATTTAAATTTTTTCCTTTGCATCGATTGGGTTGATATCTGCATATTGGCATGCAACTCACAACCATTTCCCTTACCTCTATGCTTAGTATGTTTCCTCTGTGGTTGCACCACTGAATCACCCAACGAGGTGGTTTTACCACGATGGTTCAAAACTATGAGCCCTCCTCCCTTTCTCAATAAGTGTACACTTAGACCACCGCAAATTGTTTAAACTATCATCAAATTTGATTTCCTTCTATCAACAGAGTCATTAAATCGCTTGTGTTTGGGTCTCCTCCACTCAAAGATTCATTTTGTTTCCTAAGATTTGCTAGAGGTATACAACGTCACCTTATTTCTCAACACCCTTTTTGTTCTCCACTTATCAGCGTAATTTCTTCCTAGAATTTTCCACTGGGCATTGGGTGACCCCAAGTCCATGCCTTCCATGGTGCATGCTTCTCGTGAGTTACTCTTGTGGGGACCCTTCTTATTTTTTATTGTGTTATTATAGCCCTGAGGCATATTCCGGTTTCCTCCCTTGGATTTTAGAGCAATCCCAGGGAGCCACGTTGCACTCCTTCATGAGTTGGATTTGACTGAGTGATTACCTCCCTTTTCCTGGCCATACCTTCTTCTAAGCGAGCTGACAGACCCTTACCTCTGTTATTAGAAAGTTGCCCCTGTGCTTGGCATTTTTCACCCAATGTTTTTCCTTCCACTTCAGTGCACGCTTCACCACCTTCTGCCTAGGTTAGGCTGGAGCCTCAGTGAATTGGGGTGCCAACCCCAACTCTTTCCCTCTTCAGTCGACCATCAGATCCAGTCATTCGATTTCCGGATTGGGTATCTGCACAGGGAACCCGCACTCACCTTTACACTTCCAGTAGTTAATGAAGGGCAATAAATTCCTAACGCCTAAGTCATACTTGATTGTTTAGAAAGAATATGGGACATACGAGCTTGATTGTTTAGACATAATATGGGACGTACGAGACAATAGGTGTAATCCTTTGTAACATCTCTTCACCCTTGTTTCTCTTAGTTGACACATTGATTTAAATTTTGTTCCCACGCTCTTGCTACTTGTTATACTCAAAAAAAAATCTTTTGTAAGGTTTCTTTTTGGTGGACTTGTCAAGTTAGATTTATGTTCTCCACGCCCAGGCTACTTTCTCTTGTAACAAAAAAAATTATAATAATTTATTTCAAGTAATAATATTAACCTTTCCTGGGTGAATGGGGATATGTTTACTTTTGAGAAAAGGGACATCAACCACTTTTTAAAAAGGGGTGAGATGGATTTTAAAAAGTTGGCCTTAAATTATTGCTAGGAAATGGTACTACTCTTGCTGTCTAGATTTAATTGTTTTCAGTATTGAATCCATTGAATGTGCCCATGATTAATTATACAGTAAGGATCCTTGGTTTTGTGACTAATTTTAACATAATTAGCATTGTATCATGGTAATAATCATGGTAGACGATTATCCTTCCAACATCATAGTATTTTCGAGGAATGCGTGTTAATTAGTTTCTTTTCTCTAGTTAGATTATGTAAGCATAATTATTGAATTCTTAGATCTATGTCGCCTCTAAATTATGTTGAGATGTGAATGATTTACGTAAGAAAAATTGATTATGCATGTCGATTATAAGGTAATGCATGTTTTAATGTAGTTAAATATTTGATTCTTAGAACATATAATCATGGATTAGTATGTTCAGTTATGATTTCATTTCCCTTGTGCCTAAGGAAAGGGTCGTGCATGTGCTCTTGCACATTCGTTGATGCGGGCGTATATTCACGTTTATTCAATTTATTTTGCGCACATGAAAATAACGAATGGATAGATGGGTTTTAGATGTTTATTTGGGTTCCAACAATATTGTTCTTAGTCTTCGCTATTACTGTCATGTCATGATAAATGTATTGTATTACATGATCGTGGGCATGTTATTTCTCCCTCACCATGACTTTAGTATGATGTGACTGGCTTTTTCATTAGATTTCTTGCGCCTTGTAGAATAGAATGATTGTTGTTTATCGGTCATTTTTCACCAATGAATATTGATGTTGATGAATGATTAAGTTTAGCTTATTGGCATTGAACGTTTAACCTTGATTTATGAATATTAAATAGTTAGCCTTCTTGCACGCAAGGAGAACATGTTGTAATAAATGATTGTGTAGTAATTTGTCTTCTTGCACAATGAAATTAATGGGGTGGATGGTTTCTTTTATACTTGGCTAATGGTTGGATTCCCTATCTCATGGAATTTTTCTGACTTATAATTACTTATTCATTAATATTGATTTGTTTATACTGGTGAGTGATGTGTTGATGTTGTTTCCAAACTCGTTTTTTGTGTTAACCCCCCCAAAATAATAAAAAATTATGTCACTTTGTCGTAACGACGGGGGTCATTACAATGAGCTTGTTTGCAATGCTATAATAAAATCTAAGGAAAATTTTGATGATAGTAAAAGGTTGTCTCACCCACGTGGAAGGCTCTCTTAAGGATATTGATGAGAAGATTGAGAAATCTCAATGATGAATAAGGATGATTTGTAAGGGTCGTAGTTATTCTAACTTTACTTTCAATGATGACTAGTATAAAGAAGTTAAGAATAATATTGGATGAAATGCCATGATGGTACCGAAATTTGAAGCCTATTCTTCAGACGACGATGGATTGTTGAGATTTGACAAAAGGATCTACATACTTCCTAACGATGAATTGAGAAATTTGATCATAAGCGAATCTCATAGAGAAGTGTACATGGCTCATTCGGGAGTCACGAAGATGAAGGCATACCTTAAGCCTTTATTCTTCTAGAAATGAATGAAAGAAAACATAGTTAATTACATGGAGAGATGTCTAGAATGTCAACAAGTGAAAATTGAACATAGACATCCCGAGGGATTACTATAGTCACACGTTATTTCAGAATCAAAATGAGAGGTCATTTTGATGAAATTCAATGTTGGTTTACCATTGATGGCAATGAGGCATGACTAGATTTTTCGTGGTAGTTGACACTCTGACAAAGAGTGTACATTTATCCCTGTGCATACGATGTATCAGGCACCTGACATAGCTATAAATTTCATCAACGAGATTGTGAGGTTGCATGGGATTCCGAAGAGGATCATATCCGATCGAGGATCGATGTTTATAGTCCATTAATTTGGATTAGTTTCCAAGAGGCCTTGGGAACCCAAATTAACTTTAGTACTGCATATCACCCGGAGACAGACACACAGAAAAAAATAATGAACCAAATCTTGGAGGATATGTTGCGTATGTATGTGATGGACCAACATAATAGTAGGGAAGAGTTCTTGCCACTAGTATAATTTTCATATAACAACAGTTATCCAAGCACCATTAAGATGGAACCATTCGAGTTTATTTACGTGCGACCATGTTGAATGCCTTTGAGTTGGGAGAAACTTGAGGATAGGGCCCTGGTAGGACCAGAGGAGATCCAAGAAATGGAAGATCAAATTCAAACAATAATAGAAAGGATCAAGGAAACACAAAATTGACAGAAGAGTTATGTTGATGTGCATCTTGTTGACCATAGTTATGAAGTTGGCGATCGAGTCTTCTTACGGGTGAAACAACACAAGAGTTAAATCAAGTTTGAAAAGGGTGCTAAACTCTCTCCTAGGTTCATGGGACCTTTCAAGGTTGTGGAAAGGAAGGGCCCATGGCCTATCGACTAGCCTTTCCTGATTCTTTGAGGCATATGCACAATGTTTTTCATGTATTTGTTTTGAGACATTATATTAGTGATCCTATGCATGTGATTGACATGATTTATTTACAGGTATCGAACGAGGGTGAGCTCATGGCGGAGCCAATCGACATTCTTTACCATCACATTCAACAACTACAACATCGAACAATTGATCAGTTCAAGGTTCAGTGGGGCAATTATAGTCTGCACTCGGCTACTTGGGAGGATGCACATGATATGCGTTAGCAGTTTTCATTTTTGTTTGTTAGCTAGACATATAGATATTGTGAGATACTTTATTTCTACACTTATATACTGTTAAACTTCAGGATGGATTTAAAAAAAAGAGGAGGTGTATGTAACATCCCTCTCTTGCACACACTTGATTGGACTTATTCTTTGAGGACACTTGTGTGCGAGTGATCCGGTTTATTATATGATTGATTTTTTCTCTTATGGATTATGATGATGTTGTGGATATGATGATATGTATTTGATTATATTGTATCGAAAGGTGGTATTGACTTGGTTTTCATGAGTGTGCAGGACTCTGGACAGATTGGGTATATCGATGGCATCAATGGACCTCCTTGGTCTCTAGATTGAGACATGGAGTGGACTATTTATGGTTTGTGTATTTTTGTTATTGCATATGTGACATACAACTGGTATATCATGATGTTGTTTATAGATCGCTGACATGTTCGTTGATGATGTAGGCTTACTATAACTTGCTAATTAGACTCACATTTGGAGTAAAGGGGTCACGCACAAAAACCAAAGATATTGAGGGAGAGGTGTGGAAACATCCCTACCACATCCTACTAGCACTCCCACCGTGGCTTGAATGATTAACTAGTTTGAGAGGTCCACGATGTCATGAGGGCAGACTATGTCAATCGCTCATGATGATTCTAAGGGTCGGACAATAAGGCAGGGTCCTTATTCCTTAGAGGCCCTTAGTCTCCCACAAGGTCACCTGATGAAGTAATGACTCCAAGGGTTTAATGTCTACAAAAATCATTCAAAAGGCGAGTGACACCCTTGGAGCACGTAGTGCGTCCTGAAGGGTACGTCGCATGAATGAAACATGAATGAAGACGAGTGACACCCTTGGAGCACGTAGTGCGTCTTGAAGGGAACGTTTCAGTTTTAACAATGGTAAGTCAGTGAACCTAGGTACCTAGAAAACAATATCTCTTTTTGACCTGGTCAACCTAAAAATAAATGTTGCATGAGTAAAGTTTAAAATTTATAAAATTTCCTTTAAAAACAATGTTGTTGAGCCTAGTTGAATGTAAATTCTAGGTCTAAGTAGGACTTGAGAACTAAAAATTAATTAAGCAAGTAATAAAGGTAGGGATGAAGAAAATGGGGGTAAAAAATTAAATTTAAAAATTAATGGAGGATTAAATTATTTAAAAGATTAATTGTTGGCTAAGTACAAAACTTTCTAATTTAGAACTTAGACCAAAAAGGGGAAACTTAATTACAAAATGAATGTGGAACATAGAAGGGAATCTAGTCTAGAGAACTTTCTAATTTCAAAATCAACTAAGATTTAAGAAATGTATCAGTTATTAAGGGAATGTAAGGGAATAAAGGGACATCGAGGAGCATTTTTAGGAACGCTTTTAGGTGGGTGATGGAAATAGGAAAATTAAATTAATTAATTAAATAAATTTCTGGTGCAACTCAGGGATCAGGTGACAAGTGTATGGGGGAGAATTTTCCTAATAATAAATTAAAAAAAATAATTTAATGTGTGTTTGGAAACAAGTCACTAAGAAAACTCTATAAAAGGAATGGAAGGGAAGATGAATAGATGATGTATGGTAGGCGTAAGGTTACACTGCCAATATTTTTCTTGACTGATTTTTCTTATGGGAGTTGGGACATCCAACTCAGATAGAGAGTGGTAGCTCAACCTTGCGATGCGAGCTGAGAGCTAGCTTTCTCTGGTTTGTGTGCGGGAAAATTGCAACTCAGGGGACTCAAGGGGAAGAAGAGTACCCCGAGTGTTGGATGGGAGGTACTAGTGAGTCCTTTAGTGGATTTGCAAGCTTGGCAAGGACTAACAAAGGTTCGATGTCATATCAATGGATTCATGCTTAAGATCTTATTTAAGAGGCGAATCGAAGGCTTCTGGTGAACAATTTTTTTTTATTGTGCATTGAGTTTTGCATCATTATATGTATATGAAGAAATGAGAATCTATTGGTCCTTATTAAAAATAATGATG
>JZKD02S2236112.1:344248-359864 GCA_000966675.3 Picea glauca
ATATATATATATATATATATATATATATATATATAATGTTTTTTTTTAAATTTACAAGGATAATTTCCAAGGGATGCGCTCAAGAAATTAAAGGAACGGTGCCTAAACTGTGATTAAACACAATATTATTGCCAAAACATGTGGTAGTTGGGATCCCGGAGATACGTCGACAAGAGGAATGACTATTACAATAGTGCAACAAGTGTAGGTGTGATTGTCCTCTATGGTTATCAGGGGTTAAAAACTCGAGGCTAGTGGTAGGAGATCTTTACAACTTTTCCAAGAAATAACATTCACATCTGATTCAAAATTTAATTGGCAAGAAAACCAAAAGAAAAGAAGCTAAAGTTTGTAAGTTTATAATTAGACAATGCTTCCCGTGAACATAAAATAGAGAATGTTAAACAAATCAAAACTAAAGGAATATTAATTCAACCAAATCGCTTGGGATAAACTCATTTCCATTAATAATTTTATTTGTTGCTGACAATACAAACTGATCCAGAAATTACAAAACCAAAAATTCACCAGATATAATCCAAGATGTCATCTATGGAAATACTATCATCAGATGGAAGAGAGAGTTTTATTACAAAGTTATTGAGTTCCTAGGAAGGCCATGTTAATAATATCATTTCATATGGTACGTCTGAGGCATGGAAGAGGAAATCGAATAAGGATAACCATTTAAGTATCTCGAGAGTTCCTTTATATTCCTATTTAGAGATAAAGTAAACAATCCTGTAGGGATTCTATACCAATAACCAAGCTAACATGTTTCAAATTTTTTAATATTTTCTTTGACCCAAGAAAAATAATCAATGTTTCCCATCTGATTTGTATAAGGTGCAATTATTATTCGGTCCAAAATATATGGAACACCTGAAGCGCTAGTGGGTCTAAAGTAGGTAAACAAGACTTTCAGGGAAGGTTGAGGTAGTACAAGAGAACTACGTAGGATTCGCCCATGGATTTCCTCTTGTGATGATAAAAATGGATCAGAGTCTTCAGGGGTTCTACCACAAGCTTCACACGATGCGCTAATTCTGTTTAAGAAAAAAAAGGAAATTCAGTTGCGGAACTACAGCTTTACAAAGACTGTGAAAGCGTGCACCTTGGAGAATCCAGGTCCAGAGTTTGGGCGCCAAACTAACACTAGATTAATATTTAGTAAAAATTGAATGCAAAGTGATTCAAGTTCGGTTCGAATAGAAAATTTATAAGAACAATACAATAACTGGAAATTAAAACGGATGGAATCCTCATTTAAATACTTAACCCTACAGTCTATACGCTATGAAGGCTTGAACATAACAACATCTGGAAAATTGGCAAATCCTCCAATTCCGCTTGGAAACTGAAACATGAAAATAATGCGATCACAGATCTCCCTGCTTCTACTACTCTGGTTTTAAGCAATCTAAATCAATTAATTTCAAATTTTATTCATTAATTTTCCAGGGATATAAACTTTAATACAGATACTGCAAATAAACACATCAATTCATAAGAATACAATGACATACATTTAATTCTTTAGTTTACAAAAGAAAAATATCAAATACCGAGATAGTAATGTATACACATCGAATCCTAACAATACTTCAGGAAGCCAATCACAATGTGTAGATTGTATGATTGTGAACCCCTAGTGTTGCTTAAAAATTAAAATAATTATGTACAATAGTCACACATGAATTTATCAAGTCCTTGCATCATGCAAAAATATAATTTATTCTGTCTAGAGAATGGAAAATTATATATACATATAATAAAAACCAGAATAATAAATTTCCTGTTCATCAAGCCTTCACGAACACCCAATATACAAATCTAGAATGTATTTAATAATAAAATAATTAAACAAAATCAAGTACCGTAACCAAACGTTTGATGGGATGTAGTGGTGATATTCAAACATAATTTTTGTACGTGTCCCTTTATCCCACATGCTAATCAAGAGACTTCATAGGTACCTCCTAGCCCGTGCTAGGGGTACTCTTTTTCTCCCTTATCCCGCAATCCACAAAGGAACTAAACACAAAAATTCAAATCCAAAAAGTAGCTCAAGCTTGTCCTCACAAGGAGATGTTTCCACAAGTAAATTTAGTCAATTTAAATTTCAAAAACTTTTCATTCATCCAACAATAAGGTGTCTTCCCTCTTCCTCACTATTCTTTTTATAAGAAAAAAATACCTTGACACTTTTCATCTCATGCACAAATAACTAGTTTTTTATAAATAAATTAGAGATTATTCACCCCCAACACATGTCACACTTTCCCCAAGTTTCACATGCTTAATCATTTTTTATTTATTTAAATAATTATGCAATTTCCCTCACATCCTCAATTAGTTCGTAGATTTTCTCCTAGTTGTCCCTTAGTTCCCCAATTTCTCTTTTATTGGGTCTTCTAACTAATTCACAATTGGAGTTTGATTAGGAATTTTATCCTAGTTAGGATTTTGATTTTGATTGACTAAGGATTCTAACTCTATGATCACAACCCATTCTCTCATGAAAATAATTTCTCTTAATTAAAAATTACTTTTATTGATTTGATGCACATATTGTGCACATGTCATAATAATTTTTCTCTCTACAATAGTTTTATTTAGTATAAACTTTTCCTTAGGCCTCCTAATTATAATTTCATTTAGACACAACTAATTTAGACTTTGATTAAATTATAATTCGAGGTTATAATTTTAATATAATTTAATTTCTCTTCTATTCAAATCTAAGTATTTGATTTGTTTTCTGAGGTCCTTTATATCTTTATTTACTAAAAAATTTATTCATCCGACATGCCCTTCAAGACGCACCTCCGTGCTCCAAGGGTGTCACTCGCCATTGAATTAGTTTGGATTTTGTCTTATGCTTGGATTCAATACACGACTTGTCGACCTTGTGTGAGACTAAGGGCTTACTGAGGAATAAGGATTCCACCTTATTGTGCGCCCCTCGAAAATCTCTGTGAGCAACCGTCTCAGTCTTCCCTCACAATATCATCAACCTCTCAGAAAAAATGTAGTCGTTAACCTTCATTTTAGGTCATGGCGAGGGTGCTAGTAGGATGTGGCATGGACGTTGCCACACCTCTCCCTCATCCATGTGATATCTTTGTATGACCCCTTTACTCTCTATGTGAGTCAGATTAGCAAGCATCACCATGCCTGCATCCATTGGCAAAGATAACATTAATAACTCATATACATGGAATCCATAATTGAATCATCATAATAACATATGCGTAAATAAAACAGGTACTCATAATCAAACTAAATAGCCCACTCCCTGACTCAATCCAAAGTCCAAGGAATTTTGTCAATGCCATCACCATCCTTATTATGGCATATTTCCTGCACACTAAGGAAACCTCATTATAATACCTGTCAATGATATACATCAATAAAATATCAATTTTCAATACTCAATCATAGAATAAACACATAAACCAAAATAGATAATCATAATGTATCATGTTTTAACTAAATCACTTTCTTGCAAGTGTCCGTAAAGAATAAACAGTGGTATAAAAATTTGATCAGTGGGACTAAATGTTACATACACCCCCTTTTGTTTTAAACTTCATCCTAAAGTTTGTACAATCTAACATTAAAAACAATAAATATAGATGTTACTAATCTACATATCATACTATCAAAATAAATAAGGAAACTGTCGACATATATCATATGCGTTCTCCCTAGTAGTAGAATGTGGACTATACATATCCCACTAGACCATAACCTGATCGACTATTTGATGTCATAGTTGTCGACTACAATGGTCTAGTATGAGGATTGGAGCCACTATGAGATCACCCTCGTCTGATACCTATAATGAACTCAAGTTAATAACATGCGACAGATTTGGAATATAATGATGTATAACTGAGACATGAAATACATCATGCATACACCTCAAAGAATTAGGTAAGGCTAGTCAATACGACACAAGACCTTTATTTTCTAGAACCTCGAAAGGTCCCACAAACCATTGAGATAGTTTATCACCCTTTCCAAACTTAATTGAACTTTTATGCGGCCTAAACCATAAAACCACTTTATCACCAACCTCATAATTGGGGTCTATACGATGTGCATCCACATAATTGTTTTGTCGGTCTTGCACTTCTTTAATCCTTTTCCTTATGGTTCACATATGATCTTCCATTTCCTGGATCATTTTAAGCCCCAATAGGACCCTATCCTCTAGTCGATCCCAAGTCAAGGGTGTCTGGGATGGTCATCCATAGAGAAAATCAAAAGGTGCCATGTTTATCGAACTTTGATAATTGTTGTTGTATGAAAATTATACCAAGGATAAAAATTCTTCTCATCATTTTTGTTGATCCATCACATACATTTGAATCATATCTTCTAAAATTTGATTCATTCTTTTAGTTTGTGCATCTGTTTCATGGTGGTACGTTGTACTAAAATTCAATTGTGTTCCCAAAGACTCTTGGAAACTACTCCAAAAATGTCCACTGAATACCGATCCTCTATCAGATATTATCCTCCTTGGTACACCATGAAATTCTACAATTTTGTTAACAAAATTCTAGCTATGTCTGGTGCTTGATATGTCGTACAAACTGTCATAAAATGTTATCTCTTCATCAAAGTATTGACGACTACAAAAATAAAATCGTGTATTCTTGTTGTCAATGGAAATCCAACAATAAAATACATCTATATAACTTCCCATTTCAATTCAGGAATCACATGTGGTTGTAATAATCTCGTTGGATCTGTTTGTTCATCCTTCACCTCCTGACATTCTAGACGTTTCGCCACATAGTTAACTATATCAATTTTCATTCCTTTCCAAAAGAATAATGGTTTAAGATCCTCTTTCATCTTCGTGACTCCAGGATGAGCCATATATACCAATTCATGTGCTTCACTCAAAATTAAGTTTCTCATTTCGTCATTTGGTGGTACATAAGTTTTGGCATTATATATTAAAAGTTTGTCATTGTCCAAAGAATAACCCTCATATCTAGTTATAATAATGGCATCTTGTTCAATATTGTATTTTAATTCCTTGTACCAATCATCATCAATTTGTAATGCCAAAATATTTTCTCGAAGATTTGTCTTTACGGGTATTACTGAGAAAATGTGAGGTCTCTGACTCAACGCATCATCTACTATGTTAACTATTCCTTTAATGTACATGATCTCAAAATCATACTCACTTAAAAGTTCTAACCAACATCTTTGTCGTTCGTTCAAGTCACTTTGTGTAAAAATGTGTTGCAATCAAATATGGTCAGTTTTAAACTCAAATTTTTGTCCAATAAGGTAATTTCTTCAAACTCATAAGGCATAAACAATCACTAATAATTTCAAATCCTGTATTGTGTAATTCTCTTCATGCCTTCGTAGTTTACTTGAAATATATGTGATAACTCGACCATCTTGCATTAGTACTCCACCAAATCCTTCTTTGGATGCATTAGTGCATACTAAGAATTTCTTGTCCATATCTGGAACTTTTAATATTGGTGTTGTTGTTAGTAATTCTTTAAGATTCTTCAATGTTGTAGTGCATTTCTCTCACCATACAAATTTCTTATTCTTCTTTTTTAGTTCCGTAATTGGATTTTCTATTTTTGAAAAACCCTCGATGAAACGTTAGTAATAACCTAATAATTCCATAAAGATATGTACTTCTTTAACATTTGACGGTGCTATCCATTCCATAATAGCCTCTACCTTCAATGTATCCACAACGATACCTTCTCTAGAAATAGTGTGTCCAAAATAGTGAATCTTCGTTTGGTAAAAAGAACACTTCGATAACTTTCTGTACAACTTGTTTTCTCTTAAACACTATAAAATTAATCTCAGATGTTCATTGTATTGTTCTTTTGTTTGAGATTAAATCAATATATCACCAATAAATAACTATACAGACTTATCCAAGTATTCATGGAATACCACATTCATTAAAATCATAAATACACCAGGGGAATTTGTCAATCCAAATGGTAAGACAATAAATTTGTAATGTCCAAATCTTTTCTTAAATGTTGTTTTAGGAATGTCTTCCTCTTTGATTCACAACTAGTGATATCCCGATCTCAAATAAATATTTGAAACTACAATCACTCTTTTCATTTGATCAAATACGTCATCAATTCTTGGTAATAAGTATTGATTCTTGATAATGGCTTTTTTTAATTGACAATAGTCAATTCAAAGCCTCCACGATTCGTCCTTCTTTCTTACAAAAATCATTGGTGTAGCCCACGGTGATACACTTGGACATATAAGTCCCAAATCAAATAACTCCTTCAATTTCATCTTTAATTCTTGTAATTCAGGTGTCAACATCCGATACAAAGGTCTTGCAATTGGTTATGTTCCATGTTTTAGATCTATAGTAAATTCCAATTCTCTATTTTGTGGTAAACCCGATAATTTCTTAGGAAACATATTAACAAACTCCGATACTACTGGAAAGTATTCCAATCTTTCTGCTTCATATTTTTCATTAGGCACTAATATGGTGTACAAATTACATCACTTTCACATGTTTTTTTGTAATTGTAAGGAAGAAATAAATTGCAACGATACTCCTTGTTTTTTCCCTACGATTACCTCATTTTTCCCAAATCATCATTAATATTAATCTTTTTGTCTTATAGTTAAGTATCCCGTCATGTGATTCTAACCAATCCATTCCAATAACAATGTCGTAGGATCCCAAGATGGTGACAGAAAGGTCTACACTTGCGACGAATTCACCCAAATCGATAATACAATCCTTAACCTTTCCTCCAACTTTTTGTTTGGCTCCTGATGTCATTTCTACATATCTAAAATCATCTTGCTCGACTTCCTTCACCTTAATTATTTTAAGTTCAAATTAGATATAAAACTCTCAGTAGCTCCTAGATCTATGAAAACACTAAATTGTTGATATGCTATAATACCTTAAGTCTCGAGCATTGTATATGGATGCTTGGCCTGGTGGTTATTCACCGCTGCATGAATCCTATGGTCCTTGCCCAAATATCCCATTGTCATTTGTCCTGCTAATCCAACAAATATTTCCTTCTCAATAGGACAATCTCTCTGATATTGGGGCTCTCCACAATTCCAACATCTGTTCTTAAGGTGAGTGCTTCTAGCTCTAGAGGAAGAATATGTTGGTCTAGGGTTTAGAGGTCCTGATATGTTTTGCAGAACATATATATACTACTTCTACTTATGAGGGTGATGTGACTTCTACTGCAGTGGTTCTCTATACAAAGTCCTTTGACTGATAGTATATCTATGTGGTGTAGAAAATACAGGTCCTCTTGGTTTATCGTGGTGCACATAAGTCTGTCTAACTAGTGTCTAAAACTGTGGCTCTCTAACTAGCATTTGTCATGTCTTCCTGGAAGTAGTCCTATCCTGACCCCCACTGTTAAATTCTTCTTCAGATATAAAATCTTTATGTATTGCATCGTGCAAATTTTGAGGCATCAAAATCCTCACCTTAGCATGAATGTTGAAGTTGAGACAGAAAAAAAACTTGTTAACCTTTAATTTCTCATCATTCAGCTCCGAAGAATATTTAAGCAACTCCATAAATATAGCCTCATACTCTGGTATTATACGACTACACTGTCGCAAAGCTTTGAATTCATTAAGATAGCACTCAATGAACTCATCATATAGGTACCTCTCTCGGAATCGTTCCTTGAACAATTGCCAAGACACATCTTCAACAACCATATTCAGTTGTGGCAAGAGTGTCTTCCACCAAAGAAGCACACTTTCTTTCAGTTGGAAGACCTCCATGCATACCTTCATGTTGGAGGTATAATCGTGCAATGCAAAGCACATTTCCATATTCTCCAACCAAGCTTCATCTTCTAAACCATTCGTGGAACCCATGAACTCGATAAATTTTACCTTCTCATGTTCTCTATGAACACTACCACTAACTACATGAGGGTTTTGCGAACCCTTATTGGGTAGAGACTCCCTACCCTCATCACGATAGATGTGATTTATCAGCGCCTCTAACATCCTTTGAAAATACCTCATCATACCCATGACATCGCCCACTGCAACTTGCTCCATCTCGGTAGTTTGCTCTTCTCCCAGTGGAGCAGATCTCGGGTATGGATTTACTTAGAGGAGACATAACTCATCCTCCTTGACCCTAACATCTACTCATTCTCCGTCCTATTTCAAATGATATTAGCAATATATCATAATTTAACAAGATTGCATTGAAGTTCATAAGAGTCTTGTGTCCCAAAGTAGAACCTCACTCTCATACCATATGTAACAACCTCCTAAACAACAAGGTAAACAGTTACAGGAATATAATAATAATGTTATATTTATTAGAATTAAGGAGTAACTTATAATTTAAGTAACTAAATTCAATAACTTAACATGAAAAGTACCACATCTACTACGCAAAAAGATCAATTTATACTAGGACTAACTTCTGATGTATGACACTAATTCCATGGGCAATTATTCTAGTAACTCACAAAGTGTTAAGTACGATTATTTTAATTTGCTTATTAGTGAGTTTTCAATTTTGCGCGTTTAATTTTAAAATACTACAAGGATGTGACTTATTTACCAAGAGAGTCATAAATCTAAATAATTACCCCTTTATTTTTTTTTACGTTACAATCAATAATCAAAACAACCTTAAATTTTTGCTTCCTAAGTCAAAATTTTAAATATAAACTAAATCACCTAATCACTTATTTTTCTTAAAAATATTAATTAGAAAACCAATAATCCAGAACTAATAACACCCATCACTACATTGGGTACTTTATATCAAGACGAAAATCATAGAGCATAGTAAACATAGATTGGGTACTTTAGATTAATATTTAGTTCATCATATAGGAGTGTAAACATAAAATCATTAATTTATAATTTAAAAAAAATCATTAGATAGGGTCTTTGACCTCAAGTCTATCATAGAACCTGATAACATAAAATCATAAGTTTGGTTCACCTTCTAGTGATTCATATAATTATTATTTATACTACAATATCAAATAAATGAATATGTAAATGTGGGAATCGAATCCCGAGGATTAATTTCGTTTCGTAAAGAAGAGAAGGGAGAAAAGTAAAATAAAAATTAGGCCCAAGTCTAGAATAAATACCTCAACATAAGACAAGCATCAATTACATGGACGTATTTAACCCAAGGGGTGCCATATGTTGTCATTGGTTGGTTGGAGGCTTACTTGTGATAGCCAGTAAGATCTTCAGTGGATACTCGATAGATACATATAATTTTCAAACTGTAATGTGAATTAATTATTCTTGGGTATATATATATATATATTATAAACTTTACAAGGATAATTTCCAAGGGATGTGCTCCAGAAATTAAAGGAATGGTGCCTAAACTGTGAGTAAACAAAACATTAGTGCCAAAAATTGTGTTAGTTGGGATCCCGGGGATACGTCAACAAGAGGAATAACTATTACAACAGTGCTACAGGTGTGCATATTATCTTCCTTCATGGTTATCAGGGGTTAAAAACTCCAGACGAGTGGTAGGAGATCTTTACAAATTTTCCAAGAACTACCATTCACATCTGATTCAAAATTTAATTTGCAAGAAAACCAAAAGAATTAAGATGAAGTCTATAAATTTAAAATTAGACGGCACTGCCTATGAACATAAAATAGAGAACGTTCAACAAATACAAACTAAAGGAATATTAAGTTAACCAAACGACTTGGGATAAACTCATTTCCATTAATACATTTATTTGTTGCTGAAAATACAAACCGATCCATAAATTACAAAACCAAAGTTTCACCAGATACAATCCAAGATGTCATCTATGGAAATACTATCATTAGGGGGCAGAGAGAGTGCGATTACAAGGTTCTTGAGTGCCTGGGAAGGCCATGTTAATAATATCATTGCAAATGGTACGTCCGAGGCGTGGAAGAGGAAATCAAATAAGGATAACCATTTGGGGATCTCGAGAGTTCCTTTATACTCATATTTATAGCTAAAGTAAACAATACTGTAGGGATTCTATAGAAATTACCAAGATAAAATGTTTCAACGTTTCTAATATTTTCTTTAACCCAAGAAAAATAATCATTGTTTACCATCCGATTTCTATAAGGTGAAACTACTTTTCGGTCCAAAATATTTGGAACACCTGAAGTGCTCGGGGGTCGACTGCAGGTAAACAAGACTTTCTAGGAAGGATGAGGTAGTACAATATAAATACGTAGTCGTCTCCCATGAATCTCCTCTTGTGCTGCTAAAAATGAATCTGAGGCTTCGAGGGTTCTACCACAAGCTTCACACGATGCTCTAGTCCCGTTTTAAAAGAAAAAGGAAATTCAGCTGTGGAACTACAACTTTACAAAGACTAGGAAAAGAGTGCACCCTCGAGAAGCCAGGTCTAGAGTTTGGGTGCCAAACTAACCCTAGAGTAATATTTAGTAAAAAATGAACCGAAAGGGATTCAAGTTCGGTTCAAATAGAAAATTTATAAGAACATTACATTAACTGGAAATCAAAATAGATGGAATCCTCATTTAAATACTTCACCCTAGAGTCTATACGTTATGATGACTAAAACTGAACAACATCTGGACAATTGGTAAATCCTCCAATTCTTCTTGGAAATAGAAACACGACTACGATCGTAGATCTCCCTGCTTCTACTATTTGGGTTGTAAGCAATCTAAATAAATTAATTTCAATTTTTATTCATTAATTACCTGGGATATAAACTTTAATATAGAGACCACAAATAAACACATCAATTCATAAGAATACAGTGATGAATGCAATGACAGACATTTAATTCTTTAGTTTACAAAATAATAATATCGAATACTCAGACAGTAATGTTTACAATCGATTCCTAACAATACTTCGGGAAGCCAATCACAATGTATCGACTATCTGATTGTGAAACCCTTGTGTTGCTTGAAAATTTAAATAATTATGTACAATATTCGTACATGAGTCTATCAAGTCATTGCATCACGCAAAAATATAATTTATTCCGTCCAGATAATGACAAATTATATATACATATAATAACAACCATGTTAAGATTTAAGTTATTATTAGGTTTCTTTTCAATTTACTACATAAACATAGCATAGATAGGATCACTAAGAGAAACACAATCACAAGAGTACACAAGAATTTATTTTGGGAAACCCTCAACTGTAAAAAAAACCAGCAAAAAATATTTAATATAAATTCAATAATCAAGTATAGTACCATAATAACTCTCTCTATATGAGAGACAAACTGCCATGATGCTAGACCAGAAAATAATCAAAGACTAGAGAATATCCTCTCCCAAGCAATGTGCCTCTCTCTCTTCCTTCTTCTGGTGGTAACTACAACCTTCGATACTTACTCACTTATGAGTCAGCTGAGTGAGTGAACAAATGAGTGAACACATGAGTGGTTGGCTTCCTTTATTTAAACAAATTGGCAAGTGGCCTTCGATACTTGCTCACTTATGAGTGAGCTGAGTGAGTGAACAAATGAGTGAACACATGAGTCGTTGGATTCCTTTATTTAAACAAATTGACAAGCACTGAAAGGACGTGTCTCTTCGGAGGGCCAACCTGTCTTTCTGGGTGGTTAGAACCACTTTAATTTGCGTGGGGGGCGACTTCCTAATTTTCATATTACAATTAGCGCTTGACCAATCGAGAAAAGGGGATTTGGGAAATTAGCGCTTGACCAATCCGGAAAAGGGGATTTGGGAAATTACAATGGGAAATATCATCAACTGGATAATCATCATCAACTAGACAACAACATCAACTTGTTAACATCATAAACTGGGTAACATCATCCACTCGATAACATCATCAACAAGGCAACATCATCAACTCGACAACATCATCAACTAGGTAACAACATCAACTCGATAACAAGAGGCATCAATATAATCCACTTCGTCATTTGGCATCATGATCACTAACTGGTTCTCCATGAATCCATATTAAAGAAGTTTTGTCCTCTTTATCTTCGCGCAGAAGATACTATTTCTTTCTTTCATCTTCATGTAGAAGATACTCTTTCTTATCTTCACACATAAGATATCTTATCTTCACACAAAATATATTCTATGAGTGTTTTCATTCCGTTTATGTTCTCCTTTCTCTTGTAGTCATCTATCTCACCCATCTGCTAGGGAGGACTATTGCCATAGCTTCACTCCTAGTCATCCCACATGAACTAGAGAAGCTAAGATGCTAGCCCGGGCAAGACTAGACTCCCTTTCCATGCTCCACGTAGGATCATGACACAAACCTCAAGAGCCCACTAACGATTCCACATGGTCAAGGTTTTTTCTCTAGACTACTCAATCCTTGGCCATAGGAGAGTATATGCCTGCTGCCCCTTAGAGAAACATCCACACTCCTCTCTATGAGGGTGGTCACACCCCTCTCTATGAGGGTATTCTAGCATGTCCCTAAAGTATCCAAAACTCAACACTTGGACATAGTCCAACCTTGGCAAATTTCTCATTCCCCTTCTCTACAAAGGTCTCTTTCTTCTCTACGAAGGTCTACCTATGGGATTGCTCATTCATTCTCTATGAAGGTATCTTATGTAATATCTTAGATGCATTCTTGAGTTTGAACATTTATTTCTTTCTGACTTCATACTAGATCAACCTGCTTCCTCTACATCTATAAGAATAGTACTGGAGCAACTTGTAGTTACCTACATCTCATCAACTATATCTTAGTATCCATCCTTCTCTTCATCTTGAACAATTTTGTTCTTAGGAGCCTCCTGCTCCTATATGAATATTGTACTGACTGTCACCATATCATAAGTCCTTCTGATGTTGTCTAACTTCTGAAATTCAAGGCATAATTTCTTTCTTCCGAGACGTGTAAAGTTACTTATAATATGCTTTATGAGATATGTCACTTAGCCAATCATTCAGTAACAATAAACAATAATCAAATAAAACTATATCATGATTTTTATTAGAGTAGTACACATCGTTTCTTAAGCAAAACGTGTTCAACCATGTACACATTTGAAACCCTAATCATGAATAAGACTTTTAAACTCTTTTTCACTCTAGCTATGAAATTACCAAATTTTCCCTTACTATCATAGATAAACACATACCTTTGTCACTCTCATGAGTGATCATACCTGAAATAAATATTTTATCACTTTCTTTATCCTCTTATTTGATAAGTCTACATAGACACTGAAATAAAATGAGGTTAATTAATATTCTCACAAAAATCTAACTTGTAATGATAAAGTATTAAAGTAAACAAGATACTAAATATAAACATGAATACTTATATTTTGTCTTTGTGTGGGGAGGCTCCAAAGACTCCACCATTTACTATCTTCGACTTAAAGTAAATATTTCTCAATTTCTACTGAAGCTTTCTTTGAGGGAGGAGATTCTTCTTCCTCTACCACATGTGCTTGATTCTTTCTTTTCCCTTTTCCTTGAGGACAATCATAGGAAAAGTGTCCCAAATTTTGACAGTTGTAGCATTTGATCTTTGAAACATATTTCTTCTTATGTAGAACTCTTACGGAGTTAGCTTCTTTATTGTTCTTCCTGAAGGAACTTCTTATGTTCTTTTGAACTGTAAGAGATTTCTCTTCGTCAACAATTAATCTCTTATGTTGGTCTGCAAGTCTAGATTCTCCGTGTGTGCAATCTATCCATAACTTATCAAACTTGGGTAACTTGCTTCTTGCACACATTCCTTGTAGAAAAGGAATCCAAAATGTTGGAAACCCATTTAGGGTTATGGTTACAAGGTCTTTGTCACTAATGACATCTCCAATAGCTACAAGTTGATATCTAATTTGAGAAACTCTCATAAGAGACAGATTCTGAGTTTTCCATCTTCATATTACGAAGTTGATTTCTTAAGGCAAAGGTTCCAGCTAATGTCTTTGCTTTCATATAACCTGTTGAGTGATTCATACATTTTCCTTGTTGTCTATAGTTCGAATGTATGAGGGATCAAGTGATCCTTTACTGAATCTTCCACGATTATCTTTGCTTTCTTTTCATTCTTCTTTTGCTTGGTCTTTTGCTCTTCTTCCTTTGGTTTTGGTATACCCACTGTAACATGTTCTAGGAGCTCATTCTCGTCTAGAATCATCTACAACCTATGCTTCCAAGATCTGAAGTTTCCAGATCCTTCCAACCTATATTCTACGCTCATACCGATAGCCATTCTTTCTTGCAGTAGAAACCCTAGCCCTTTGGGCTATCGAAATAATAGAAAAATCAAATTTCTTGGATCTGAAAAATGAACTCACCAAAAGATGTGTTGGACTAAGGTGAGTATGCTAGTGTAGTTAGTTTCTGAAAATTCCAATTTCTGACCCTTGAAACTAGACCTACAAAATTCTGGACTGCAGCTTCTGATTTTCTCGTACCTCTGGTTTTCTAGTAGTTTTGGTATTGGTGAAAACTAGGGTTTCACTTTCTAGGAGTTCTATCTACTGAAAAGGTACGATGAAGGTGTCCATGAGTTCCTTAGGCTACGGCGCACTTTTCTAGATGATCTTTGGGATGAAATTCCTCTTCAATAAAAAGCCCTAATTTTCTTGTATGTAAACAATGACGTTTTTCTTTTTCCTATGAAAGATGCTCTCTTCAGCTTAGCT
This sequence comes from Picea glauca, assembly GCA_000966675.3. NCBI lineage: Eukaryota > Viridiplantae > Streptophyta > Pinopsida > Pinales > Pinaceae > Picea > Picea glauca. The sequence goes on from JZKD02S2236112.1 coordinate 358,920, forward strand.
TTGATACCATGTTAAGGTTTAAGCTATTATTATGTTTCTTTTCAATTTACTAGATAACCATAGCATAGATAGGTTCAATGAGAGAAACACAATCACAAGAGTACACAAACATTTATCATGGGAAATCCTCAAGGGAAAGAAAACCAAACAAAACTTATTTATTATAAATTCAATAACGAAGTATAGTACCAGAATAAATCTCACTCTACGAGAGACAAACTACCGTGATGCTAGAATAGAAAATAATTAAAGACTAGAGAATATCCTCTCCCAAGCAATGCGCCCCTCTCTCTTCCTTCTTTCGACAATTGGTAACTATAGCTTCCTTCAATACTTGCGCACTAGATGAGTGAGCCGAGTGAGTGAAAAAATGAGTGGTTGGATTCCTTTATTTATGCAAACTAGCAAGCACTGAAAGGAGGTGTCTCTTCACTGGTATGACCGACTTATCTTTCTGGGTGGTTAGAACCACTTTAATTTACTTCTTAATTTGCATATTACAATTAGGGTTTGACCAATCCACAAACGGGGATTTGGTCAATTACAATGTTGGACATGATCAATCCACAAAAGGGGATAAGAATATTCTTTGCAGTTACACAATATTTTAACAAACCAGAATAATAAATTGCATGTTCATCAAACCTTCAAGAACACCCAATATACAAATCAAGAATGTATTTAAAAATAACATAATTAAACAAAATCAAGTATCATAACCAAAAGTTTGAGAAGATGTAGAAGTGATATTCAACTTCAATTTTTGTACGTGTCCCTTGCTCCCGCCTGCTAATAAAGAGACTTCACCGGTACATCTGTAACACCCTGTTTCCCCCAAGTTTGTAAAAATAACTATACTGGCCAAGAACTGTGGAAAACTAAAAAATGTGAATGTGTCATGTGAGTGGACCTTGCGAAAAAGGTTGATGAATGTGAATAATATTA
>JZKD02S2236112.1:367315-381351 GCA_000966675.3 Picea glauca
TGATAGGGGATATGCTGAAAAAAGAGACCACGATGGCTGAAGAAAGGTGGTGGAAGGCACCTGGCAAGGTGGCGTTAACTTCCACCGAAACCAATACTGTATTTGGACTTCACTAGCCTAGAGAACTAAGAGTGGTTCACTCGCCCGAAATAATTTAGTCGCAGGTTGGTAGGTAGAGGGATCCTCAAGAATTAATGAGGGATGGGGGAAGTGAACTACTCGTCCGTAGGAGCCTCGGGGCTCACCACCATGAGGGAAATCGCACCACATGCAACCTAGCAAGGGGGAAATGCATGAGGAAGGAGCGAGGAGGGGGTAGACACGAGGGAAGGAGGAAGAACTCTAGAGATATGTAGAGTAAGTGATAACAGAGAAGGGGGAGAGTAACCCTCGTTCTCGGTCACTGGAAAACCAAGATGCAGTCTCGCAGCATCGTGGTATCAGCTCAGGGGTGGCTAGTGGTAAATCCTATCGGAATTGTTGAGCCTACGGTTGGGTGGAAACGAGCACTCCTCTCAGCAGTTGGATCAACTCTGGTGTTATTTCTGATAAGTGTTATTTGAAATTAATGCAATAATCGCATGTTCAGTTTTATGTGCTTGTAATTAGTTCTGAATAGAAGTGTTTACCTAATGTTTGATTTGATAGAATGGATGCCTCTGTATGCCTACATGCCGTAGTTTTTTTCTGCACAAATGATTAAGTCTAGGACATGAGTTCGCTCCACCAAGAATCGTTTTATTTGCTCAGTTTCTCGTAATATTTTGGGAAGGCCCCTTAAGAGTACTCTTTTCCGAGAATTACCCCATAAAACTTGTAACCGTACCGACCCTTACCAGAGACTCAATTAAGATTGGGGATATTTTCCCGAGAGCCGTCAGAGGGTTCATGCAATCCGGGTCTGGAACCCTTATGCAAGAAAGAGTAGTTTTCTAAGGCCTTGGGGTCATGCGAGCCTGAAGCTCTAAGAGTTTGAACTTCATGATTCAAGCTCAAAAGAGATCTGTCCATTTTGTGTATCAGGGATTCATGAATTTGGAGTTGGAATACCGAACTCTTGGAGTCATGAAATCCCGAGTCATGAGATCGCGATGGGATCCTAGACCGCAAATCCCAGGGACCCATCAGAACTCTATAAGCCATCGATCTTAACCTTTACTTAGGCAGGAGCATGAACTTTACTACTTCCCAAAATTCTCAAAGACATCGGGATCGTCCATGTTGGAAGACAGGTGGCAGAGATCTGTCCATTTCGCGTATCAGGGATTCATGAATTTGGAGTTGGAAGACCGATCTCTTGGAGTCACGAAATCTCGAGTCATGAGATCGTGATGTGATCTAGGTTGTTGATCAAAGAGGAAGGACAATTGTGGGATCTAAAGTCTCGATACATCACGTATTGAGGGTTCATGAGTTCTAAGGTTGAAGGGAGTCATTTATGACTTCCCGAGTAGCGAAGTGTTGAGAGCCGAGCACGATAGAACACATGGCAGATCTTCAAGGTGGGCCCCACGTGATTGATGGGTGGACACGAGTCACCTGGAGAACAGAGTCAACACTCCGTTGACTTCTCACATCTCGAGGATTCACGGGATAAGAGCATGAGAGCTCAACCCTTGGACTTGCGAAGTCGCGAGTAGTGAGAATGCGAGAAGGAAAATAAATATCGCTTCTTGGGGGTTCGTGAAGGGAAGGTGCCAAGATTTGATGCTACAACTCGTGAAGTGGCGAGTTGCGAGAAGTGTGACAAGAAGGTCAACCTTCGCTGACTTTCAAGTCTCAGAGGATCGCATAAGGAAGGAACGAGAGTTCAACTGTTGAACTCACGAAGCGGCGAATAGAGAGAGGAGCTAGCATTTAGCCTAGCCAGCGGTCACGCACGGAAGACGCTGACAGAAGGAAGCCATACCCTATCAGAATCTCGACTATTGGCGATTGGTGAAGAAAATTTGGGGGTCTTCGACTCCTGAATCGCGAGGTCACGGGTTGTGAAAGGCACCTGGTTTGTTTGGCCTATGGTCCTAACCCATGATAACATGGAGGTGAACAGGGAAGAACTAGCCTGTGCTAGGCTCCCGTAGGACTTCGGAGATTTTGTCCCTTGAGGGAAAGAGAAAAATATATTACGCCATAGGGAATTGTGACAACATCCCAACCAATGCTAGGGATACTCTTCTTCCCCCTTATTCCCTCGACCCACAAAGGGGCCACACACATAAATTCAGAGAAAAAAAATAGCTCAAGTTTGTCCTCGCAAGGAGAGGCTCCCACCCCTTGCACAAGGCTTGAAGCCCAACTCACACAAGTAAACTTAGTTGATTTAAATTTCAACATCATTTCATTCATCCAACAATATGGTGTCTTCCCTCTTCCTCTCCACTCTTTTTATAAGAAAAATTTACCTTGACAATTGTCATCTCATGCATAAATAACTAGTTTTTTATAAATAAATTAGAGATTATTCACCCCCAACACATGTCACTCTTTCCCCAAGTTACACATGTTTAATCCTTTTTTTATTTAAATAATTATTAAATTTCCCTCACATCCCCAATTAGTTCCTATATTTTCTCCTAGTTGTCCCTTAGTTCCCCAATTTCTCTTTTATTATCTCTCCTAACTAGTTCATAGTTGGAGTTTGACTAGCACTTTTCTCTTAGTTAGGATTTTGATTTTGATTGACTTAAGATTCTAACTCTATAATGAGAACTCATTCTCATGAAAATAATTTATCGTATTTAAAATATATTTTTATTGATTTCATGGACATATTGTGCACGTGTCATAATATTTATTCTCCCTATAATAGTTTTATTTAGTCTAGACGTTTCCTTAGGCCTCCTAATTATAATTTCAATTAGACACAACTAATTTAGATTCTGATTAAATTATAATTCTAGTTTATAATTTTAATATAATTCAATTTCTCTTCTATTCAACTCTAAGTATTTGGTTTGTTTTCTAAGGTCCTCTAGATATTTATTTACTTAAAATTGTATTCATGCGACGTTCTCTTTAAGACGCACCTACGTGATTCAAGGATGAAACTCTCCATTGAATTAGTTTGGAATTTGTTTGACACTTGGATTCAATACTCCACTTGTCGACCTTGTGTGATACCAAGGGGTTATTGAGGAATAAGGAATGTCCATGAGAGACTATCTCAGTCTACCCTCACAACATCGTGAACCTCTCAGGAGAAAGTTAGTCATTAAGCTTCATTTTAGGTCATGATGGGAGTGATAGCAGGCAGTGACAGGGATGCTGCCACACCTCTCCCTCGTCCATTTGGTATATGTGTATGACATATTTACTCCATATGTGTGAGTCGGATTAGTAAGTGTCACCGTGCCTGCATCCACTGACAAAGATAACATTAATAACTTATATACATGGAATGCATAATTGAATCATCATCATAAAATATGCATAAATAAAGCAAGTAATCATAATCAAAGTAAATAGTCCACTCCCTGACTCAATCTAGATTCCAAGGAAGTCTATCAATTCCATTGACATCCTCATCATGTAACATTTCCTGTACACTCAGTAAACCTCATCATAATACCTTTCAATGTTATAAATCAACAACATATCAATTTTCAATACTCAATCATAACATAAACACATAAATCAAAATATATAATCATAATGTACCATGTTTTAACCAGATCACCTACTCGCAAGTATCCTCAAAAAATAAAAAATGTTATGGAAATGTGATCATTGGAAATGGATGTTACACCCAAATTGTAGTAAAAAAGGAACTGAGAAATATGGTATCTGTATCATAGATCATGCTCTTTGGTATCCCAAAGTGCACTAAAAACCTGTTTAGAGAATTTTTTCGATGCTTATTATACTTTGAGAGTATTTTTAAAAGGCATAGAAATACATATATTATTGAACCTCTCAACTACCATGAACATATAGTCACGTTCCTTCCTATTTGTTGGAAAGCTATTCCTAAAGTACATGGATATGATATTGGAGGGTCTAATGGGTACAAGTAAGGGATGATATATACCTTGTTTTCTATTAATAGGCTTGTTGATACACAAAATTATACATGTTCTAATACATTGAGCTACATCTTCTTGCATTCTAATCCAATCCACAAACCTTTTAAATTTTACAACTACCTTTGCAAAACCAAAAGTTCTTGCAACCTTGGAGGAGTGAGGCTCTCTAATAAGTTATAATATTTCACCTTTAATAAAAAATATTTTCTCTAGATTATAGGGAAACCCATTTTGGAGATTATAGTGAGCCTTATTGTCACCTTTGTCTACATAAATTTTTCCCTACAATTATTTAAAAACCTATTTAAAGTCCTCACCTTTCATGTATGCCTATTTCTATGCATCACGGGTAAAAGGATCCAAGTGCATAAGTGTTCCCAAAGATGTAATTTTTTATGTGGATTTCCTTGAAAGTATATCTTCCAACATAATAATGATTCCTTTCTCATATTTGATGAATACATTACACGATAATACAAAACCCCCATTTAGTTGTCATGTTTGGTTTGTTAAATATTATTATGGGCCTACAAATACTGCAATGGCTAGTTATTATTGTGAATAATGGTTTCCTTTCCCATGAGATAGTTCTTCCACTTATTAATAGCTTGAACCAAGACATAGATTTACCTATTATAGATAGGGTATTTCAGGACTCCTCCATTAAATATTTTAGAATGATAGTATATTGGCTTACCTCCTTGAATCAATATCACTCTCATATCATATCCACTTGCATTTGTATCCACTTCAAAGAGATTGTACAAGCGAGGCAATGTAGGAAGTGGTGCCTGAATGATATTAATTTTTTACCCCATTGAAATATTTATATTGATTCTTCTCCCACTGGAAAATCTTCAACTAGCTATTATGACATGGAGTGTTACAACTACCACTAAAAAGGATGCTATAAAATTCCATAGGTACCATTCTTCCCCGATAAAGATCATAACTTCAATGGAATCAATAGGAAATGGCCACTTGAGAATGACCTCCATATTCACAAGATTTATCTTGAGTTCTCCTCCACCAATCATGTACCATAAACACACCAATTGTTATTGAGAAAATTCACATTTTTTAAGCTTAGGTAGTAGCTAATGATTTTTCAAAGACTCTAAAACATGGATGATATGTTGGATGTGCTCTTCCTAGGTAAATTGGTAAACCAATATTTCATCCAAATACACTTCACAAATGAATCTAAAAATGGATACAATACACCATTCATCAATCACATAAATTTTGCTAGTGCATTACATAAACCAAAAGGAATTGCTAACCATTCATATAGACCTTACTTTGTCTTGAAGATGGTCTTCTAGGTATTTTATTTTTTAACGCGTAATTTGGTTGTATCCTGATTGGTGAAGTACTTGGCATGTTGCAATTGATGTAAAAAATCATTGATTATGGGTAAAGGGTACCAATGCTTGAGAGTGACTTTGTTCAAAAATATGTGGTTGATACACATTCACCAATTCCCATCATTCTTGGGTACTATGATGATAGGTGACATAGAATTTGAGGTGGTTGTTCAAATTAATCCCTTCTACAACAACTGCTATAATTATTTTTTCACTTCATATGTGTTGGGCACTTTAATTGCCTAATTGAATAGAAAATCAAAGTGTTCAATATAAATTGTCAACCCAGGGAAGTCTGTTATTTCAAGATAATTGTGCACAGTCTATGCTAGATTATGAAAGCATCTCTAATATAATTGTAGTAGGGAAGTTTGAAAAAAAAAAAAAAAAACATTATCACTAACACAGTTGTGCTGATACAGCTAGAGTTCTACAAATTTGAAATCATAATTGCAATCTAAATTGATGAATGTATAAGAACCTTGGATTTCTTACTCTAATTTAACTTTCTAATTTACTTTTGCAGGAAGAAGTTCTATACTATTTGCAGAAAAGAAATCTACTTATTGCAAGAAGGTACTTCACACTTTTATTTCTCGGAAACAAGATCTTAACCTAATGTAGAAAAAGGGAAAGTAGTTCTCCAACAATGTTCAACAATCAACTTCTAATTCTCATGATACAAGTTTATGCGCATCTAACAAGAAGGAACTAAACTGTAACAATAGTTGTATTCTAGAAATGTATAACAGTTAAATCATTCGCATTTAAAACAAATAATCTAGAATTCAAAACGGAGGGGAATCGATGAGGAAGGTGGGCCCTTTCCTTCTTACTGAATCTGCTCAAAGAAATAGGTTACAGTCTACTAAAGGAATTCAATCCACTCTTTCATTCAATTGCCAAAAAAGTTTGTGTACAATAAGCATTACTTTTTCTTTCTCCAGTAAAAAAAAAAACTCCTTGTTCATTACAAAAGCTCTGCTATTTAAAGTCATAGTCATTCAGTAGAACATAAACAAAATAGTCTTGAGAATCTCTGACTCTCAAGCTGTTTGTTTGATATCATTAATACAAAATCTAGAACTCTCCTTGATCAACATCGTGAGCCATCATATCTAATCAGCAGGTGTTGCAGCAGTCATATAACAACAGGACTGGTGGCATCTGTTGTAACAACTTCCAGGATTGACGGGCTTCTGTTGCAGTAGTCGTGTAATAGCTTTCAGTATTGGTGGCATCTATTGCAGCAGTCATGTAACAGATTCCAAGATTGGCACATAGCTGTAACAACAATGAGTTTCTCAAAGTGGGTTGTTCTAAGCATTTTGATCATTAGTTAAATCATTTCATGGGTAAAATATGTGAATGTTACCAATAAAACATGTTAAGTAAATGAAAATATAAAAGCGATATGAATAGTTCATACCTTGGGAAAAAGGGTCTTAGTACTCTTTATAATAGTCATTTAGCTTAGGAATGAGAAGGTTGAATGGGAAAAAGATGTAGTGAAAAAGGGACATTTATGGGTCCTAACATGCCCCCCAACTTAAGACATTGCATGTCCTCATGCAAAACACATTCAAATCTTACTTTGTAGCTGAAGTAGATAACTGTCTCCTCTAGTGCAAAATTGCTAAGAGAAATTGCTAAGTGTCGGTATTGAAAAATGTTGTGTCTAAAAGAAAATTTGTTGTGTCAACAATCTATCTGAGTTTCTTTATCTTTGAGAATAGAATCAGTTTGAGTTGCTCGAGTAACAACTCATGAAGGAAACAAAGGTTCTTATTTGAGAGGTTCTTGTTTGCAAGCTTCTGGAATACCAACAACTATTTTATGACATTGAAATCTCCTCTGTTTTACTCATTTTTGTGTAGCAGTAAGTTCATGTTCAGTCTTGACTGAGACAGTCATTGGTCCTTTAGCAACTGGAAATTTGACTACCTCATATCTTGCCTCAAAGTAAATGTTTCCGCACTCAACGCACATGAGTTCTTTGTTTCTGCCCATAAAAACTTTTGTTAGTGCTAGGATGTCCAAGGTTATCCCTTCTGGATACTTCTGTCGAGCAGCCTCCACCTCTTGTTTCAGGGTATTTACCTCTACTTTGAGGTTATCATTCTCTGTTATTAGTGCAACGATTCTGGAATTTTCTGTATTCTTGATCTTTCTCTCTATTTGGGCAAACAATTGGGCAAGTGGCACATCCTCAACATGCTGTGTAGTTGGTTCTTGTGTAACAACTGTGTCTGTCAGGACTGGTTCTTGTGGAATAGTCTCAAAATGGACAGTTGTTTCTTGTATTACTAGATCTGGTGGGACAACCCTCTATGGAACAGTTGGTTTTGGTGTAACAATATTGACCTGGACAACTTGATCTTCTCCTGGGTAAAATAGAAATGAACACAGGGGGTTTCTTCTTTGTTGTTGGAGGAGGAATGGGGCGTTCTTCCTCAACCACACAAGGAGGATATTATGGTATACCGGGGTCTGCGATGATCTGGACATTGTCAATGGACGTGTGATGCATAGAGTCATTAGGCGGAGCCGATAATTCTGCTGTGATTTGAGTACATTCATTTTGAAAGGAGAGAATAGTTTCCTGAAGTTCTGTGCATAAAGTAAAACCTGGTATTCATACCTTCATAAAATTCTCTGTCACAGCAGCCAGAGGGCTTTGATTTGTTGTTCATCCAATTTGGTCAATGGACCTCTGAGGTTTTTCGTTGAATGGACATTTTCTTTTTTGAGAAGATGCATTGGTAATGATAGTAGGCGCTTGATCGACTGTTGCAACAATAGAAGGGTTCTATGTGAATGTCAATGCAACAACATAGGAGATAAGCGAACTTGATGTTACAGTGGACCATGCTAACCTTGCTCGCTTTTTAGGTGATGCAAAGATAGAAACAGGGGTTTTCTTTTTAGAGACAGGGAGTAGGTTGTCAATGATAGGTAATGCAGCCAAGGGCTATGACACATGTCTTGGTTGAGTGGTTGGATGTTCATCTGTTTGTTCGACCACAACTACATGCTATGGTAATTCAATTTTGTCGAGGCTTGTCTGGCTGGTGCTAGGATGGCTTCAAGTTATGTGGTTTCTTTTCTGAGTTGTATTATGGGAAACAACAGTAGGGATTTGGACTACTGTTGCAGTCAAGGGCAGAGGCTCAAGAAGAGGTCCATGGGTTGTGTTTTCAAGGAATGGTGCAATCATATCTGTATGTACAGACTATGGTTGGTCTTCTACAACAGGTAATGGGTTATTGGAAATTCCCATACCTCTGTGAATTAATAGGCCGATGAGTCTGTGATTAGAAATGCAGTTCTTGGGGTTCTTGGATTTTTTTACAAAATGAGCCATGTTATGCAATGAATGGAGGAGAAAATAAGGAATGATTATGAAATTCTGATGTCGCAGATGTGATAATATGATGAAATCAGAAAAATAAACAACTTGGTATCGACCTTCACAGGTAATGTTCCTTTTAAGAAATTTTATGACTTTCCCCCATGCCTCTAGTAAGGAATTGACATCTACACCTCTACCTTTGGTATGAAATTACTCAGTGTTGATGAGGAAACCCTTCTGTGCATCCAGAAGATGTGTTTTTCTATTAAACCATCAGTCTCTTGTTCTTGGAAACCCTATTACAACAACACTACTTTCTTCTGCCAATGGAATCCTTAACCATTTCACCATTGAATACCCTTTGGTAAGATTTTGACTAAACTCCAATACTGCGTCCTCATTAAACCCCTTCAACTTTTTAAAATACGATATCCAGTCGGCTTGGAGAAATATTTGGTAGGCCTCTGGGTGTAGTAGAAAATTGTCCAGAGTTGCGGGTTCATATCTCACAGCTGATCCTCCCATGATGTTTCTTGAGAGTCTAACAGACACGTAGGAGGAGAAACTATCACTTAAATCTGAGAGGCAACAAGCTCAAACGTGGTTTGTAGAAAGAATACAGTGTCTCAGTAAAAAGAAGTGTGGGCGGAAAGGTGGTGGAGGTGTGTATAAAATTCATTATGGATGGATAGATTTATGTTTCCCCCCCCCCAACTAAGTGGATTGGCTCTAGGTGCATTGATTTATGACAACCGGTTAGTAAATAGGAAACTGTGCTTTTATATCTTCATTACTTTAACATGTAGGATTAATCATGTACCTCATATCTTACCGCACATAACAACCTATAGGAGTAACCGCACAATCCAAATACCATCTGAGTTGCACGAAATAGCTGACATGATCAAGGATCATGAGAGAAATGACAACTGGAGCAGAGACAAAGTCCTTACTATAGTTAGCCAACTAGAAATCACCAAATGTGAAGTCAGGTCATTATGAAGCAACACTTTCGAATAGAGAGCATCAGTATTGTCTAATCAATGGTGCTATGACATGGAAAGATTGGAGGGCTGGAGTAGCAGCATCGACAAAAATGCGAAAAAGAAAGAGTGAAGTGGAAAGAAAGAATAAAATCAATTATTGTATCAACAGGTTCTTCGAAAAAAATGGCAGAGGTAGGTGTAACAACATGGAAATCAGCCAATTTATTGGAAGAAGGTGTAACAACATGTAAATCGACCAATTTAGCGAAAAAGGAGTGTAACGGCATGGAAATCGGCCAATTTCTCGGAAGAAGGTGTAACAACATGGAAATCGGCCAATTTAGTGAAAAAAAGGTGTGCAACAATATAGAAATCGATCGAACTCTACATTACTTAGTTTCTAGGAAGTTTTTCAACTTCCATGAACTAATCATTTGACTCGTTTTGCGCTACTCAACCTTGTTTTTCATCAATCCACCTTCACACACATAACCACTTGATACCTTTCAAAGATTTATTAGCATAGTAAAGAAAATAGAGAAATTTCAACTAAAAACAGAGAAAAAATAAATTTGTTGAGGTTATTTATATACAAGTTCTGAGCAAAAGAAGTGCTAAATTTTAGAAGGGGAAGGAGCAAGCTCCTTTCCATTTAAGAATTGATAACCTGTATCAACTGTACATCTAGTTTTGAATTCTTCCTTGGATAGTGGACATTGATACAAACGTGAGTGATGACCATTTGCATGTAACTGTGTATTGGATCCATCAATAGTAATCAACCGGACTGTCCCATTGGGAAAAATGGTGTCTACCTCGTAAGGCCCTAGTCATTGTGTACACAAATTACCTTGAAATTCCTTGAAGTGTGAATCATACAATAGAGTCCAATCTCTTTTCTAGAATAATTTATTCTTGATGACTCTGTCATGCCATTTTGTTCTTTGTTGTTGAATCACTGTGGTTTGATGGATGGCATCCAAATGCTTTTTATCAAGCTCATTGAGCTGCTACAGTCTAGCATTTTGTGCCATAGTAAACTTGAGGTTGAATGCTGATGCAGTTCTTAAGGTTTTGATTTCAAATTCAATGGGAAAAACAAGGCTTTTTCCATATACCATCTCGTAAGGAGAAAAACTAGTTGTGCTCCTCCAAGTAGTTCGGTAAGCCCATAGAGCTTCATGCAATCTATCGGACCAATCCTTATGATTTTCTCTCAATGTTTTAGTAAGAATGGCTTCGATAACTTTGTTGGTGCTTTCCACCTGGCCATTGCCTTGTGGATGGTATGGAGAAGCTATTCTAAGTAAAACATGATATTTACTAAGTAGAGCTTCAAATTTATATGATGTGAAAGGGGGTCCTCCATCAGTTACCAATTCTCTGGGAATGCCAAGCCTAAAAAATATATCTTCAAACAAGAATGCTAAGACAACTTCTTCTGAGGCTCTGATAAGTTCTTTTTCCTCCACCCACTTGGTCATGTAATATGTACAGACCAATATATAGACTTTCCAATTGGAATGTGGGTGAATGGGTCCTACAAAATCCATGGCCCATCTCTCAAAATGCTCTAACACTACCTAACACTGGAGAGGCATATCATCCCTGTGAGTTGGCTGACCCATGCATTGGAAACTATCACAAGCTTGGACATACTTCTTAGCATCTTGAAATATGCTGGGCCAAAAATAGCCCATCCTTAAAATTTTATGCTCGGTCCTTTTATCAACAAAATGACCTCCACAAGGGCCATCATGGCAAGCTTTCAATAGATCATAAACTTCATCATCCCTCACACATCTCCTGATTTCTTGGTCCAAGCCTGTGTAGACGAGGTATCCTCCTATCTAACTATACCTAGCACTCTTTTGAATAATATTCCTTCTTTCTCGAGGAGATATAAGTGAAGGTACCTTCCCTGCAACCAAATAATTAGCAATGTTTGCATACCAAGGTGAGTGAGAAGATACTGAAAACAAATGTTAATTAGAAAATGAGTCATCTACAGGTGAATTATCATCATTTATATGTAATCTTGAGAGAAAATCAACAACCACGTTTTCTTTTCCTGGTCTATCCACTATAGTGATGTCAAATTCTTGCAGTAGTAACAACCATTTTGTCACTCAAGTAATAGGTTTATTCATTAGATATTTAATGGTTGTATCATAAGTGTTAGAACCCTATAATGTACCTTTTTGCTCATACTTTTTTCTATCATTACACCCTTTTCCCACTCACATTCAAGCCTACATTATCACCTTAATCTATTTTTCCAAAGGTATATAACGTTTCTTCTCTTTGCTATATGTTTAATTTGTTTTACATGTAATTTTACATTACTCTCATACTTAGCCATTAATTAGAAATATATAGTTGCTGAAATAGTTTGAAGACTGCAGTTAATATATCGTTGCTACTTGAAGACCATGTTGCTGAAACAGTCAAACAGTATGGAAACCCTCTTGCTGAAACAATTCGTGATTTGTGATGCTGAAACAACATTTCACATACAACAACAACAAGAAAAGATAAATAAAGGAGCTGTTACATTGGATGCAACAACTATACCTTAAGCCAACACCATTACAACCATCGTTGCTTCTTGAAGACCACGTTGTTGAAATAGTCAAACTATACACAAATCCCATTGCTGAAACAGTCTATGATTTGCGATGCTGAAATAGTATTTCACATACATCAGTAACAAGAAAAGATAAATAAAGGAGATGTTACACTAGCCGCAACAACTGTACTTCAAGCCAGCACCATTACAACGATTGTAACAACATTTAGCTACGGAAGATAAGAATATCCTATTCTAGCATAGAAGATTAGATCAGACTAAGAATAGGATTTCTACGTACACATGTAATTTTATGCTTAATTGTATTAAGAGGATTCTCATCTTTAAATAGGGGAAAAATCAACATTCTAAAGGGATTACGAAAGTCTTATCTAGAAGGGAATTACAGAGAAGGAGCATGTTCACTTTGGATATTGTAACTTGTCACATTTGACAGATGAATAAAAGATCATTCTGAGCATTTCTTCTTGGTTCCTTTCATTTATGGGGAATCTTGTGAGAAGGAGAGGGCCCACCTTCTTCACAAGATTCACCCATTAGTTTCTGTAGTGTGTTAGTATTGTTTTTATTCATACCTTGTTAAAACTCTGTTTTGCTGAAACTTTGTTTCCATTCATTGTTACATCATTTTCATACAACTCATTCCTAGGTAATTGTTAATCATTTTGATTGGTAATTCTGTTTGTAGAATGATTTTATGAAAGTGTGATAGTCAGAGACAGGTGTTGAATATTCCTTCTTTGGGGAATAGGGTCCTATTCTCTGTCACAAAATAGTTAGTCTTCTTTGCAGTTGTTGAAAGGTTCATTTTTCCTAGGTTGTTGTTTCTTAATGTAATCCATGATTCTTCTGATAATTATTTTCCTTTAAATCTTAAACTCTACAAAAGATATATTGCTTTTACTGTAATTCAAAGTAGAACTTCAGTTTATTCAAAGCAAGGTGTGATTAGTGTAAATTTTACTACAACTTTAGATTTTTTTTTAGATTGAGCATATACAGTGTGTGATTGCCTTTGAAATAAACAGACTTCCCTGGGTTGACAATTTATGTAACACTTGATTGTTTTAATTAATAAGAAATTATAGTGACCATCATTTTGGCTCTATTGCTAGGGAATACAATTATAGATTTCAAATGCATTTACATTTTTCTTTCAGATGTACAGATTGCATGAGAGGATGCAGACCCCGCAAGGAAACTGAACCTACAGGTGGCAGGGGTAGAGGAAGACGAGGGAGAAAGAACTTTATTGACAATATTATATCAAAATCTGAATATGTTGTTCCTCAACGACCAAGCTCTCAAAAACCAAAGCCTCAACCTTCCTTCAAACCGAACTTTGAAACAGAGACAGTTGAAAAACCATCAGACAACATTGAGGATCGAGCAAGTGCAGTAGGGGAACAAACAGAAGAAACCATGGATGGGTATAATGAATAACTGCACCATGAAGAACAAGTAGGTCTTGAAAGAGAGGTAAACAATGAAAACTCTTTTTCTACCTTATGATTTCCTATTGGTGATCTTCCTAGAGGAGTAGCTCCAATGAAGAATATTCCACTTTCAGCTTTACCTAACTTTCATGGTTTAACTTCTGAGGCTCCTGATGAATTCCTTTTCGAGTTTGACATATTATGCAAAAGTTATGATTACATTTCCTATGCTAAAAAATTAAATCTATTTCCAACAACATTAAAGGGAAATGCATTAAGATGG
>JZKD02S2236112.1:387637-427599 GCA_000966675.3 Picea glauca
TGCCATCATTTCACACGAACTGACTACTGTAACTTATTTTTTATCCATCATCTCGTCCTTTCACCATCATTTACATGCCCTCATCCACAAAATTTACTCTGTTCAGGTGTGCTTACTTGACTCTCTGATTGTGCATTCTACTGAGTTGAATATCTATGGGAGGCCCTGTTATACGATACGAACCCGCCACGACAACCCTGCTATAATTATATCCAGAAGTCTACCAAATCTTTTAGCAGGTATGTTGGCTGGGTTATTTTCAGAGGCTCAAGGGATTTGATCAACAACATGTTCTTCAATTTTCTCGAAATATTCAACAAGACCATTCTACTTTTCAAGGGGTTCAGATTCTAGTCAAAGAGGATGATATAGCACAAGTTTAGGGCCTTCCTGTCACTGGCATTCGCTGGTTCAGCCACAAACATATTATTCTTAATGCCCAATAGGATTTTCTCTTTCCAAGAGAAAAAGTTGAGCCTAAAGCCTGGGGTGTTCGACTTATCTCGTTGTCGCCTCCTTGGCCAAAAGTTGCAGATTTTGTCGAGCACTACCTTGCCTGTGAAGGATGATACCAGGTAGTTTACCAGTCTGACTTTGTCTTGTTATCTCATTTACGACATGTTAGACTGGTGAATATTTCTTACTATCTTCTCAGATGTCTTAGAAATATGTCGCATTATTGTAAACAGACTAAAAATCCCATCCTTTCCCTCACCCATAACTGTCTCATTCAATTACTCATCCAAAAGGGTTTTTACCAACAAAACCCTCTTCTAAACAATCCACCCATAAACCCTTAAGAAACTGTTGAACATCCTGAAAATCCTCATGAAGAACAACCACAAAACCTTCTTGACCCTCTGGAAATACCTATTAATCTGCCTACAGATCCAATTGATCCAATTAACCCTCCTAACATACGAAGTCCGCCCCAAAATTTACCATAATCATCTAGTCCTACTGTTCATATCCTTAGAGATGATTTTGAAGAAGATAAACTTGATAACCCTCCCTGCCCCATCATTGAGGAAAAACCCACTCACAAAAGAAAGAAGAAAACCACTATTTTTCCTTCCTTTTTACCTAAAAAACAAATGAGGGCTTCAAAAAAAGCAGCCACTACTCCCATTACCCTAAACCCCCAATCCATTTTGCTAAAAACCCATAAACCTCCACCCTCCCAAATCCCATCATTTTTACCTGTTCAACCCACAGGAACTGAAATACAAGAACCAGAGGTCCAAGGTGTTGTGACATCATTTTCTGTACATCAAGTAGTTGTCACACAAGAACCAACTAATCGTTTAGTAGCCGTCACACAAGAACCAGCTACTCATTCAATAGTTGAAACACAAGAACTACCTATAGCAGTTACACAAGAACCAGCTACAGCTCAAACACGAGAATCAACTGCTGACTTCATTCCTGAAATACAAGAATCAGATGCCTAGGCTGATGCAAAAGTAGATGTCACACAAGAACTAACTACTCATTTAGTAGTTGTCACACAAGAACCAACTACCCATTCAGTAGCTGAAACATAAGAACTAGTTATAGCTGTTACACAAGAACCAGCTACAGATGAAACACAAGAACCAATTGCTGACTTTATTCCTGAAATTCAAGAATCACATGCCCAGGGTGATGAAACACTATTTTCTTTACATCAAGTAGCTGAAACACAAGAATCAACTGCTGATTTTGTAGCCGCTCCATAAGAACCAACTACTGAGGTTGTGACCGTTACACAAAAACCAGTCACCCCTCTTGATACACCAATGACAGATCAACAACCAAAACCAACAATCGCTTCTCTCTTACAAGAGAATGCGTTTCTAAGATCAGAACTGGAATCTTACAAGCAAGAGTTGGTAATGGAAAAGGAAGCCTATGATAGGGAACTTAATTTGTATACCTTAGCTCACATAGCAGCCATGGCAGGGAAAGACACAAAAGATGATCAATATAGAGAGTATATTTGCAACCAATGTGGGGATATTTATGACCAAGCAGGCTACAAAGTGGTTCAAATCCCAATTCCTGGAGCTTCCCCTGCACCTACAACTTTTGCTGTTAAAAAAGAGGAATGCCCTACTGTTACACAAGAACCAGTAGGACCTTCAAAAATTCCAAAAAGAAAAGCTAATCTATAGGAACCCTGGCCTACATCAACTGTTAAATCTGAAGCTCTTGTTTTCATTAGTAAAGTTGTTCAAATTCTACTTGTTGATGAATCTGCCCCTCTTGTCAAGATTAATACCCCTACTTTTGTGGAACAAGCCACTCAGACTCTACCTCATCCTACCACTTGCGATGCTGAAACACAAACCCAACCATGGAATGAGCAGGTAATAATGAACAAATGGAAAAAGGAGTCTACTATTACATAGGACAAAGGTTTGCAGGAGCACAAACTACTTTGGCTGAACCACATATATTCAAACTGGGAAGCTTTGGAGAAAACACGCAAAGAATAACGTGCCCATAAGAAGCAGAATGAGCAGTTAAAAAACAAATTGCTCATGATGTTCGATTTGGTACAAAAATTGTTGGCTGCTAGGAAACCATCCTCAAATTACTCTCTTTTTCCTTATAGAACGACTTACATTCTTTCAGATTAAATCAATCAAAGAAGGAAGACCCTATGTAGTGTTCAAACTAGAAGATTTTGTTCAAACTTTTGCATAAGCCTCTACTATTGATCAACATCTATTATGTGAGGTATATCTTCATAATGAAGCCATTCCTGAGAACAAACAGCTTAATCTTAACCCTCTTGTTGGTGATATCCAGATTCGGGCACTCGTCTCCTTCCTTACGAACCAGATTATGTGGCAGAATGATTTTCTAGATGCCAAGCATAATGAAGATAACCATCTCCTTTGTATACGGCCAGAACCACAGAACGCTACCGCCTTTGTTGCAGAATATTATCAAATTTTGAAGAAACTAAGGATGACTCAATATATACGGCAACTACAGGCAACAGTACTTTAAGATAGTCAACAGTTTATTAAATCCATAAAAACTACTACCCTAAAATAAACTAATATGTTTTGGCAACAATCTTCTGAGAAAAGGTAGGAGCAAAATCTCTTTAGTCCTACCAATCTTGAGACAACAATCTCTCGGGTACCTAGTTACATCAAATGTGTCCGACAATGCACTGAAAATTGGATAGGTTGTCAGTTACATTTTCTCATTCTGTAGATGTCAGCATAGAAGTATCAAGTTCATCATAAGTTTCCCAAGAAGGTTGAAGCAATAGCTTGGCAAAGGATACAACACATTCAAGGATTCAGAGCCCCAACAAACAATACTTTCTACAACTACTGCTTAAGTAATTTGCACGCCCAGAGTCGGTATCCGAATTCTGATTCAGATTGAAGTTTCCTGAGGACATGCAACATTTTTAGTTGGGGGGGATGTTAGGACCCTATAATGTACCCTTTTGCCCATAATTTTTGCTATCATTACATCCTTTTCTCACTCACATTTAAGCCTACATTATCACCTTAATCTATTTTTCCAAAGGTATATAACGTTTCTTCTCTTTGCTATATGTTTAATTTGTTTTACATGTAATTTTACATTACTCTCATACTTAGCCATTAATAAAAAATATATAGTTGCTGAAACAGTTTGAAGACTACAGTTAATATATTGTTGTTGCTTCAAGACCATGTTGCTAAAAGAGTAAAACAATACGCAAACCTCGTTGCTGAAACAGTTCATGATTTGCGATGCTAAAACAACATTTCACATACATCAGTAACAAGAAAAAATAATTAAATGAGCTATTACACTGGTTGCAACAATTGTACCTTAAGACAACACCATTACAAAAATTGTTGATGCTTGAAGACCACGTTGCTGAAACAATCAAACAGTACGCAAATCTCGTTGTTGAAATAGTCAAACAGTACGCAAATCTCATTGTTGAAATGGTCTGTGATTTGCGATGCTGAAACAGTATTTCGCATACAGCAGTTGCAAGAAAAGATAAATAAAGGAGTTGTTACAATGGCCTCAACAACTGTACCTCAAGCCAACACCATTACAACCATTGTAACAACATTTAGCTACGAAAGATCAAAGTATCCTATTACAGCATAGAAGATTAGATCAGACTAAGAATAAGATTTGTATGTACACATGTAATTTTATGCTTAATTGTATTAAGAGGATTCTCCTCTTTAAATAGGGGAGAAATCAACATTCTAAGGGGATTACGAAAGGCTTATCTAGAAGGGAATTACAGAGACTGAGCGTGTTCACTTTGGATATTGTATCTTGCCACATTTGACAGATGAATAAAAGATCATTCTGAGCATTTCTTCTTAGTTCCTTTCATTTCTAGGGAATCTTGTGAGAAGAAGAGGGCCCACCTTCTTCACAAGATTCACCCATTAGTTTTTGTAGTGTGTTAGTATTGTTTTTATTCATACCTTGTTAAAACTCTGTTTCCACTGATTATTACATCGTTTTCATACAATTCATTTCTAGGTAATTGTTAATCATTTTGATTGGTAATTCTATTTGTAGAATGAGTTTATGAAAGTGTGATAGTCAGAGACAAGTGCTGAAGATTCCCTCTTTGGGGAATAGGGTCATGTTCTCTGTTATGGAATAGTTAGTCTTCTTTGCAGTTGTTGAAAGGTTCCTTTTTCCTAGGTTGTTGTTTCTTAATGTAATCTAGGATTCTTCTGATAATTATTTTCCTTTAAATCTTAAACTCTGCAACATATAGATTGTTTTTACTGTAATTCAAAGTATAACTTTAGTTTGTTCAAAGAAAGTTGTGATTAGTGTAAATTTTACTACAACTTTGGATTTCTTTTGAGATTGACCATATACAATGTGTGATTGCCTTTGAAATAAATAGACTTCTCTGGGTTGACAATTTATGTAACACTTGATTCTTTTAATTAATAAGCAATTATAGTGACCAACAATAAGTATGAATAAAAGTGGGATAACTAGTTACATAATGCCTGAATTTATTGATTGCATAAACTACTACCAAGAATTCTCTTTTAGTGAGTGTGTAATTTAACTCAGGAGGAGCCATGTTCTTATTGATATAGTAGATAGTGTAGGGTTATTTGTCCTCCTGTTTCCCTAGTACTGTACCAATTGCAATGTCTGAGGCATTTGAAGAAATGTGAAAAGGCAGAGCCCAATTGGTCCCTCTCAAGATGGGAGCTGTGGACAATTTCTGTTTTAGATCTGCAAAAGACAATTCATAGCTGTCAGTCCAATGAAAGTCAACATCTTTTGTTAGTAGAAAAAACAATGGGGAGGCAAGTTTAGAGAAATTTTTAGTGAATCTCCTATAATACCCGGCATTCCTTAAAAAACTTATTACCTCGTTCTGATTTGATGGAGTTGGAATGTCCAAAATTACCTGGATTTTGGTTGGATCTACCTAAATCCTTGCATAAGAGATGAAGTGTCCCAGCACTACCCCTTTGCGCATCATCATATGGAACTTTTTTGTACTTAAAGAAAGATGAGACTGTCTACATCTTTCAAGCACTTTTTTTACATTAGACAAAGCTTCTTTGAAATCAATACCATAAGGTGTAAAGTCATCCATGAATATTTCCATACAGTCATTCACCATATTAGAGAAAATACCAATCACATCTCTCTAAAAAGTGGTTGGTACATTACACAAGCCAAATGGGAGAACCTTGTAGGGAAATGTGCCCCAAGGGCTGGTAAAGGTGGTCTTATCTTGGTCTTGTAGGGAAATTTGTATCTTGTTATAGCCATTGAATCCATCTAGGAAAGAAAATAATTTTTTTCCAGCTAGGTTGTCTAAGACCTGATCAATAAATGGCAGAGGGAAATGATCCTTCTACGTGGACTTATTCAGGACTCTATAGTCCACACACACTCTCTACTTACCATTCTTTTTAGTCACAATAACCAACAGTGATACCCACTCGTTGTTCAATATAGGATAGATGAATCCGACGTTGAGAAGTTTATGAAGTTCTTCCTTAACAATTTCTTTAAGGTTTGGGTTCATCCTCCTTTGTGGTTGGAAAATGGGTCGACATTCTTCTTTGATGTATATATGGTGGGTGCATGGTTCAGAGGGAATGCCTTTCATATCCATGTAATCCCAGTCAAACTCTTCTTTATGTTCAGTCAATAATTTGATTAATCGACGAGTTTCAGCAGTGGAGAGATCGGGATTCATGTTCAAGGTTTTTCCAGGTTCGACTTCCACATCAATGCTCTTAGAACTAACTCTAGGAAATAACTCAGCTATTTCTATTTTCTCATCTGTTGTTACAACATTTGATGTTACAATGGTTGTAGTTACAGCTAAATCAATTTGATTGTCAGCATTTTCTGAGAACATTTCTGAGTTCATTTCTTCTTGGGTTGTAGGGTCAATGAATCTGATCAACTGGTGGTGCATGTTCTGTGTAATAATAGAGGGTTCACAAATAAAGTAGTTGATTAACTCATCCCCCATCTCATCTTTGAAACTCAGGTCCTTTCCTATAGTTAGCATAGGCAGAGCACTTCCATCCTCAGTGTCCATCCATAGAGAATTTTCAGGTTTTTCTTTGGCTGTAGCATGAGGATACAAGGTAAGATTTTTTTGTGTCATAACCATCAAAGATGGTCATGGAACCAGATCTGCAACCAATAAAAGAATCAGTTGTAGCTAACCATGGTCATCCCAGAATTAGAGGATGGCCTCCCAGACAGGATTTGGGTTGCAAAACGACAAAATCAGCAGGATACTCCCATAAGTCCACTGAAATGACTAAATCATCGATTACTCCTTTTGGTCTGATGGTAGAACAATCAACTAGTTCTAGAACAGTAGGAGTAGGTCAGATTTGTGTTCTGAGTTGCAACAACTGCGTAGTTTCTATTGTCATGATGTTAATTTCTACTCCTAAGTCAACTAGTACATGTGGAATAGATGTCCATCCAATTTTAATAGTGACTGTAAGGTTTCTTGGGTTTCCATATTTAATAGGTGGATTTTTTCCCAACATCATCTCAGACAAATCCCCCATTACATGCACTATGAGGGGATCTTTAGGTTTTCATCCAAGTTTTCTGATACAGAGGCCCCTCACAGTATTGGCATAAATAGGGACATCCCTTATGGCTTGCAGTAGTGGAATATTAACGTGCAGATTTTGCAATTCTCCTAAGAGATTGAAAGATGGTAATTCCACAGTCTTGGTAATTTTCAGTCTTTAAGGGAATGGTGGGTCTACTAATTCTATAATGGGTTGGTCAATTTCTTCTGTATCAGCAAATGGTCTCTCCCCTGATTCCTTATCTGATTCTGAAGATGGAGCATCTTCAATTATTGGCTCAACTATTCTCCCTGATATTAATTTTATTTCATCAAAAGGCATAGGAGTAATAGATAAGGTTGACACATTATGTATGTCTATGTTCTAAAAGACCTTATTATTTGGGTTTGGGTTAGGTTGCATAGGCATATGAGGTCATAATGGAGGATTTTTTGGTGAGGAATTAAGAGGCAATTGCAGTTGTTGCTATTGGTATGGGGGTTGGAACTGTTGTTGATAGGGGTTCGGTTGGTGATGGCTTTGATAACTGAGTTGTTGTTGAGGGCCTCTCTTGTATGGGTTCCATTTCCCACAGTGATTCTGTTGTTGGGGAATGGGTGACCATGCATTGGGAGCCTATTAAGAGGGTGGCATTTGATTTGGAGGGGGGGCATTCGGCTGGCCATATGGTAGCTGATTGTTCCAATAATTAAATGTTGGAGGAGAGAATTGAGAGTTCATACCTTGACCTCTTGGTTTCCATTGTCTTCTTTGTGTTATTAGATAGACAACCTTTGCTTCCTCATTAGTTGCCTTCATTGATGCTTTTACACCTTGTATAGAGGGACATTGGTCAGTGGCATGGTCTAATTCACAAATAAGGCATACCTGGACACTATGCAGTGGGAACTCCGTTGGTGGATGTTTTTTTTTGCAATTCGGACAGAAAATGAACAATGCTTGCTCTGATTCAGCTTGTTTCTTTTTGATCTACAAAGTATCCATTTGTGAGGCAAAAGAGTTAATCATCTCTATTTTGAAATTTTCTAACAGATTACCTATTTCTGCTCTTGTTTCTCCTCCATTGGCTGATTTTTGTATCCTTGAAAAAGTGGTATCCTTGGTAGCTGACTTATTCCTTATAGATCCTCGAAAACATCTTTTGCAGAGATCTACAATGTCCTCATAGGATTCCTTAGATATATCTCCCTTGCCAATCATATTCAACATATTTAAACAATTTTCTCTAAATCCTTTTATCAAAATGGTTTTCAGAATGTCTTTACTCACATATGGATGTCCATACCTTTGTAGATTATATTGGAGTTGCTCCAAAAAGTCTTCAAGGGTCTAATCCTCCTTTTGTGACATCTTGAATAGTTCATCTCTTTGTTCCCTTGTTTGACAATAGTCTTGGTATTTGTTCAGGAAAAGATACCTCATTTGTACCCATGTTGAAATGTTTTCTCCTCCAAGGCTCATGAACCATCTTAACGCATTACCCTTTAATATACATGGAAATAGTTTTACCATATGCACAGTGGTAGTTTAGTCATAGCTTCTACACAAAATGTCAAATTCAAACTGAAACTCATTCGGATCTTTAGTAGATAATCCATTAAAATTTGGGAGAGCTAAGAGAGGTATGTTTTTCATAGGAGCCATCCCTCGTGTGGGAACATCAGAAATAGGAAAAACCAGGGTAGAGATAGTATTTTCATTGTTTACATGATCCTCGTTGTTCTGTGGATTCTCTTGGTGGAGCTCTTCTTCATTATCCCCTTGATTATCCATATGTTATCTTCCCCTCCACTCAATACAAACAACGTCCTACTCTTCTTTAGTGACTATCCGACCGTTGATCTGATAAACAACTTCTTCTAGATTTTCCCTGTTCCAGGCTATACTTCCTTGATCTTCAATGTTCTCTAGTGTTGCTTGTTGATTTGTTGGTGACAAATCTTTAGCTTCGACTTCAGCTTCAACTTCATCCCTTGATGAGAATGATGTTTCAAGAAGGGATATTTCTGTTGACTGTGGATCACGTCTTCTTAGAGGATTTGCAGGGCGATAAATGGATCTTGAAGAAGAATCTGCTCTGGCTATAATCTCATCAACAATGGTTTGTCTTCCCAGTATGTTAGGATTTCTTCCTCCACATCCTCTGGTACCTGTAAGGTTAGTATTTGGGGGGATTTGTTCTCATGTTTCGTGATACATGCAGACTATTCATTCCTAAGAAATAAAACTAATGTGCTTACCAAAATCTATAATTATCTTCCCCAACAATGATGCCAAAATGTTGGTCACTTTAATTGCCTAATTAAATAGAAAATCAAAGTGTTCAATATAAATTGTCAACCCAGGGAAGTCTGTTATTTCAAGATAATTGTGCACAGTCTATGCTAGATTATGAAAGCATCTCTAATCTAATTGTAGGAGGGAAGTTTAAAAAAAAAAACAAACATTTTCACTAACACAATTGTGCTGATACAACTGGAGTTCTACAGATTTGAAATCATAATTGTAATATAAACGTATGAATGTATAAGAACCCTGAATTGCCTACTCTAATCTAAATTTCTAATTTACTTTTGCAGGAAGAAGTTCTATACTATTTGCAAAAAGTAAATCTACTTATTGCAAGAAGGTACTTCACACTTTTATTTTTTGGAAACAAGATTTTAACCTAATGCAGAAAAAGGGAAAGCAGTTCTCCAACAATGTTCAACAATCGACTTCTAATTCTCATGAGACAAGTTTATACGCATCTAACAAGAAGGAACTAAACTGTAACAACAATTGTATTCTAGAAATGTCTAACAATTAAATCATTTGCATTTAAAACAACTAATCTAGAATTCAAAATAGAGGGGAATCGATAAGGAAGGTGGGTCCTTTCCTTCTCATTGAATCCGCTCAAAGAAATAGGTTATAGTCTGCTAAAGGAATTCAATATACTCTTTCATTCAATTGCCAAAAATGTATGTGTACAATAAGTGTTATTTTTTCTTTCTCCAGTAAAAAAAAAACTCCTTTTTCATTACAAAAGCTATGCTATTTAAAGTCAAAGTCATTTAGTAGAACATAAACAAAACATCTTGAGAATCGAGAACAGTCTTGAGAATCCTCGATTCTCAAGATGTTCGTTTGATATCATTAATACAAAATATAGAACTCTCCTTGATCAACATCGTGAGACAACATATCTAATGAGCAAGTGTTGCAACAGTCGTATAACAACAAGATTGGTGGCGTCTATTGTAACAACTTCCAGGATTGACGGGCTTCTGTTGCAGCAGTCGTGTAACATCTTCCAGGATTGGTGGCATCCGTTGCAGTAGTCATGTAACAGCTTCCAATATTGGTGCATAGCTGTAACAACAACGAGTTTCTCGAAGTGGGTTATTCTAAGAATTTTGATCATTAGTTAAATCATTTCATGGGTAAAATATGTGAACGTTACCAATCAAACATGATAAGTAAATGAAAATATAAATGCGAGGTGAATAGTTCATACCTTGGGAAAAAGGGTCTTAGTACTCTTTATATTAGTCATTTAGCTTAGGAATGAGAAGGTTGAATGTGAAAAATATGTAGTGAAAAATGGACATTTCTGGGTCCTAACAATATGCTTCGAGAAAAACCATCTATACAAACCTATATTTTATAATGGAGACTTATGAAGTAATTGTATTTCATTATCCACTTCCCTCTTAGGTGGTAACCCTTTAGGCTCTTGTAACACTCATACATATTCCTATAATAACTCCTCCAACTGTTATTTACTCTCTTTAGTAATCCCTCTAGGGATTTGTTTACTCTTATCGATTCATCACCCAATTGATTCTTTCTTACAAAAAGAAATACATTTTTCTTACTAAAACTAATCAACTTTTTGCCTTGGTGGAAACTGACTAGAGATATCTTGGATCTACCTTTGCGTTAATTGATGATGTAATACTTTCCATCATTGATCAAGTAGTATTGGTTTTCTCTCCTCATGAAGATTTCACCCCTCATATATATGTATTGGATTCCAAACACTACACCACAGACATAAAGAGTACTACATTTACCTCCACCTTATGAATAAAGTATGCACTTATAGAAAATTTGATCTTACAATGTTCCATGGTCATAATTTAAATAAATGTATTTATCCATCCCAATGGATATGGTATAGAATGATCGTGAACTTCTAACCCAATCTTTCTGACTATACTTTCTTCTATGATATTGGAATCTGAATTATAATCGAAATGAGAATCTAGCTTAGTTTTTTTGACATAGATATTTATGTGGAAGAGTTTTGTGATCTCTTTATGTTTGTAACATCCCACTCTATTGTGAATGCTTTTATCGACTTATTCTTTGAGGACACTTGTGTACAAGTGATCCGGTTATGGTACATAGTGATTTTGTTTCAATTATGGATTATACATGACAATTATGATGATGATGTGGTGTGACTTATTGTTTTGATATTAATGTATTTATGAAGGATATTGACACGTTTACATGAGTGTGCAGGACATGTGAAAAATTATGGATGTTGATGCCATAAATGGACCTCCTTGGACTTCGGATAGAGTCAGGGAGTGGATTATATTTTGTTTGAGTATTTCATTTTATGCATATGTGACATGTGATTGATTATAGTATGATTATGTATGTGGATCATTATCAATGTTTTGTCAATGGATGTAGGTTGACGATGGTTGCTAATCTGACTCACATAAGGAGTAAAGGGTCCATGAACAAAATCCAAACATTGAGGGAGAGGTGTGGCAGAGTCTCTGTCACAGCCTACTAGCACTCCCGTTGTGGCTCGAATTGTAGGTGAATGATTACCTAGTTTGAGAGGTCCAAAATTTCATGAGGGTGGACTGAGACAATCACTCATGATTATTTATAAGGGGCATGTAATAAGGCAGATTCCTTATTCCTTAGATTCCCTTAGTCTCTCACAAGGTCGACCGATTGGAGTGTTGACTCCAAGGGTTGAAAAAATTACCAAAACTAGTCAAAGGCGAGTGACAACCTTGGAGCACAAAGGTGCATATTGAAGTGCACATCACGTAATTAAAAAATTGATTCAATAAATCTAGGTGGCCTAGAACACTTTGAAAATCATTATACCTTGTCGGATTTAAATAATTAATTTAAGAGTGAAACTATTAATCATAAATCTCAATAAAAGTTAAAGCATATTTAAAAGACAAAACCAAAGTCTATGTTTAGTTATGGGAGTAAATAAATTTTATAAATTAAATTTAAAGAAAAGAGATAAATCAATTTAAGAGTTAAAATAAAGAGAAAATAAGAAAATGAAATATAATGCACATGTGTGCATGAAATTAATAAAATTGAATTTAAAATAAGAAAGAAATAAAATATGAGAGAATAGGTGTACACATACAATGGTATCTAGAGTCTAGATACCACTAGTATAACTCAAAGAAGACTCCTAATTAAACTCTAACTAAGATCTAGTTAGGAGACACTCATTAAATGAGAATATGGGGAATAAAGAGACAACTAAGAGTGATTTTAGGAACAAATTCGGGAATGTGAGGGAAATTGACTTTTTAATTAAAATAAAATTAGTAATTACTTGTGAAACTTGGGGAGAGGATGACAAGTGTGAGGGTGAGTAATCTGAATTTATTTACTTAAAAATGTAATTAACTGTGCATGTGGACATGTGTTAGTGAGAAAATTCCAATAAAACAAATGGACTAGATGGGAAAGGGGGACACTGATTATTGGTAAATTTATGCTACCAAATTCATTTTAGAATGTGTTTTACTTGTGAGAATTGGGATACCAAGTTTGAGGATAGAGTGGTAGCTCTTCCTTGGGAGGAAATTTTGGTGCTACAGTATTGTTGGTTTGTGTGTGTGTGGCCTCTTTGAGGCTCGGGGGGATACGGGGGAAGAAGAGTACCCTTATCATTGGATATGAGGTACCG
Source organism: Picea glauca (assembly GCA_000966675.3). Lineage (NCBI taxonomy): Eukaryota > Viridiplantae > Streptophyta > Pinopsida > Pinales > Pinaceae > Picea > Picea glauca. The sequence goes on from JZKD02S2236112.1 coordinate 400,670, forward strand.
ATGAAGTATCTACAATTAGTAAGTGGGAGGTTGGAAGGAGCTCCAATTGCAAAATATCATGTTCAAGTTTTGTCTTCGACGGTTATGGTAATCTTGTTGAGATTTGTAATTGTACTCAGATTTCTTGTAAATGAATTTTTAGAAATTCGCCATAAAACTGTGATCATAATTGTAAATTTAATTTAGCAAGATTCTTGATGGTTTTTTGTGAGATATATAAATGATAATTGCTACTAATAGATATATTTACCCAAATACAAGTTATTATTGGTAGTTGCCTTCAATTTTCTTATCAAAATATTAAAATTAAAATTATCATTTTATATAGTGGAGATTGATGCAATGGAATGTCTCATGTTTGTAAGTTGGGAAGATTGTTGTATTAAATCGTTGCTAATAGATATATTTACCTAAATAAAAGTTATTCTTGGTCACTTCCTTCGATTTGCTTATCAAATAATTAAAATTAAAATTATCATTTTATATAATGGCGATTGATGCAATGGAATGTCTCATGTTTGTATCTTGAGAAGATTTTTGTATTATATATGTTTTGCATGGGAAAATATTGAAGAACTGAAATATCCTTGCAACCACTATTCTCAAATTTATAATTCTGAGGATAAACTCTAATTAGACGGTTATCCAATTTTACTATTAAGTTATTTTCTTTCTACCTCAATGTAACGATTGAAAACAATGTGTAATTTTTTAGTTGATGCTTTGTTCTTGAAATCCATTATGGAAATTCAAGACTGTAAAATCATAATTAGTCTTAGGATATCTGATCGTTTAAGTACTGAGTTTTTATGCCCTTTTGGTAACCATTAACATGACCTGTGCATTTTTTAAAGTTCAAGTTTCATGTCCTACACTATGCACATTAATGTTTTCTCATATGCTCTTCCCTCCTCATGGGATGTGGGTATGGAGTTTTGCACATTGGGCCTTGATGTGTTGTTGTTTATTGACTTGTGGGCTTGGCGCTTGGGCGTTGGTAACTGGGATTCAATTTTTTATTTCTAGTTGGATCTCTTCCATGATTGGCATGCAATAATTTTGACCCTTGGATTTTGAATTGCATGCTTAAATTTTTTCTTATGATTTGGAATTTTGACCTTTTTGTTAGAATCGTGGAAGCAAATAAATAGCACCCCCAATTTGAAGTTTCAATACAATGGAGTTTTATTTTTTATTCACTGTATCACTTGGATGATGGAATTCATGTTGTTCCCTCTAAGATTGACCCACTGGTAATTTACTATCTGTGTAGAATTCCTATCTCGATTTTTGGTAATTTACATGATGCTTGACTTGAATGAACCTGACTTTGTTAAGTTAATAATGACAAGTATAAATAGAAATCTATCTATGACTAAGATTGTACTTATGCTCTTTTGGTTTTTATTAATCCTTATGTCTTATTTTCTTTACTCAATTTTCACTTAACATTGCTTGAAGGATTGATTAAGAAAAGTAGTTTATTCTATTGCGCAGGTAGAATTGATATTTAAGTATGGTTGATGAATCTAGTCTTGAATTTCAACTTATGATTAGATTAATGGGATTTAGATGCCTCTTGGTTCCTGAGAAAAGTCACCAGTCCTGAGACCTTAAATGGTCAAAATCAATCAGATGAATCCTATACTTGAGTGTTGATTATGTGTCTTGGAGGTCATAACCATGCAGTATAGGTTGGATGGGTAGTTTCCTTATGAAATTGATTGTGTAAGTTATTAATATATGTTGTGATGCTTGCCACTTGTCGTAACATTTGTTTAAAAAAAAATATTTACCTTTTTAATGTACTCACTATTTGTTGTTGTGACAGAGGGAACGTTACATATGGTATCAGAGTGGTTTCAACTCTACAACATTAGACCATTACGCCTTCCACTGTGTTAAATGAATTATTGAATCATATCGCTAATTAATTTTGAAAATTATCAATGCAGGTAATCATGGTTAGAGAACATTGTCGAGGTAGAAGATGTGGTGTTGGAGGAAGAGGTGCGATTCCTCCGATAACATCCATGCCATAGGGGTCTAACCCCCAAGGAGAATAACATATCACTGAGAAGGAAAAGGTTGTTGGAGAGGTGGTAGGTATGATGACATCCTTCCAGAGGATGTTAGAGGAATTGATTAACTGACTGTATTGAGACGAGGGTAGGGCATCTGTACCCAATGAGGGCTCACAATGTGCTCCTGCTGGTAGTGTTAACATACACAAAGAACTCAAGAAACTAAATCTTCTTGAGTTCATGGGTGCCACAGATGGCTTAGTCGTCGAAGTATGATTGGAGAATATGACGATGTGCTTTGCACTTCGTGATTACACCACCAACATTAATATTCGCATGGAGGTCTTTCAACTGAAGGGGAGTTCTCTTTTATGTTGGAATACACTCCTACCTCCACTAAACATGGTAATCGAGGATGTGTCATGGGAGCTCTTCGAGGAAGGGTTCTAGGAGAATTACTTGTTCGAGGAATTCATTCAATACCAACTGAACGAGTTCAAATTCTTACGACAGGGTGGTCATATGGTGCCAAAGTATGAGGCCATATTCATGGAGCTACTTAGGTATGCCCCACATCTGAACATAGAGAATTTAAAGGTCAATAGGTTTATGTTCGACCTTAACTTCAACATTCGTGCAAAGGTGAGGATTATAATTCCTTATACATTGCACAATGCAGTTTAGAAGGCCTTAATATTTGAGGAAGAAATAAACAGTGGGGGTCAAGGCAAGAATCCTTCTAGACCAATTGAACATACAACAACAAAGGCAGAAAAAAATCAGACACCAGCTAGACATACTTCAGGGCATTGAGATATGCCTAGAGGACATATGTTCAAGACACCATGCTGAAAAAGTCCTCAGCAGAGGACTCCTTATAGAGGACAACAGAAGCAACAAATCTATCAATAGAAACAATATTTTAGGCATGTTCAGTTGAATATACCAGGGTCACCGACTGCTAGGATAGAAACTTCTACTTCAGGGACCAGGAGTACTGGACCAAATACTGGATGTTGGACATGTCGAGAGCCACATCACCAGTGAGATTTCCCGATTGAGAAGGCCAGAGGGGCTGGATCAACAAGACTCACTACATTTGAAGATTTGGGCAAGGCCCACAAGATTCATGTAGAAGTAAACAATCGCCAAGACGAGCACCAGTCCACTGTGATCAAGACATCAGGTATAATCGTCAACAAAAATTTTAGTATTTTGATAGACCCAGGTGCTAGAGAGAGATTTATTTCTAGTGTAGCACTAAAGTGAAATAAGCTAAAGGTAGTCGAGCTAGACAAGCTTAGATATGTCGAAATGGCATCAAGTTCCAAACAAAAATTTGGAGGAAAGGTCACAAACTATTGCATTAACTTGGGAGAATTTTTAACGAAGGCCAACCTATATGTCATGATCTTAGGATATGATGAAATATTGATTGGTATGGAATGCTTGTAATAGCATGATGCGATACTCAATTGAAAAACAAAATGGTTAAGTTTGACAAATTATTTGGGACAAAGTAGACTGATTGTAGGAATAAACTAGGGAGTGTCCTTGAGGTTTATTTCTTCCTTACAGTTACATAAGAGAATGTGAAAAGGATGTAAGTTATATGAAATCTTAGCGCTAAATGAAAAGGGAGAGGCAAAAGGATTAGAGAACCTTCTTATAGTGCAAGAGTTTTCATACGTATTCCCAAAAGAGTTACCAGGATTATTCCTTGAATGAGAGTTGGAGTTTACAATAGACTTGAAACCTGGAACTAAACCCATAGAGAGAAATCCTTATCAGAGGTCAACGCTTGAATCACAGGATTTGAAAATGAAATTGAAGGAATTTTTGTACCTAGTACTAATACATCCAAGTTTATCGCCTTGGGGTGCTCCATTTATTTTAATAAGAAATAAGGATGGATCATGGAGACTTTGTATTGAATACCATCAATTAAACAAAGCGACGATCAAGAACCAGTATTTGTTGCCAAGAATAGACGATTTGTTTGATCACATGAAAGGAGCAACGATGTTTTCTAAGATTGAATTGAGATTAGGATATCACCAGTTATGTATTAAAGAGTAAGATGTCCCTAAGAACACATTTAATGTGATATTCAAACACTATGATTTTACAGTTTTACCTTTCAGATTGACGAACACCTTGAGAGTATTTATGAGTTTGATGAACAGGGTGTTCCATGAATACTTGGAAAAGTTTGTTAAGTATTTATTGATGACATATTGATTTATTCTTGGACAAAAGAAGAACATGATGAACATTTAATATTGGTACTACAATGTCTACGAGAAAACAAATTGTACAGGAAACTATCAAATTTTTATTTTTACCAATCGAAGACTGATTACTTGGAACATATCATATCTGGTGAAGGTATCATTGTAGAGCCAACAAAAGTAGAGGCTATCATGGAATGGCCTGCACTGAAAAACGTACAAAATTATACAACTTTATGGGTTTAGTAGGATATTACTGACGATTAATCGAAGGTTTTTCAAGGATAGAAAATCCGATCATGAAATGGAAAAATAAGAACAAGAAGTTTGTATGGACAAAGAAATGTGCGAAAGAATTTCAAAAACATAAAGAGTTGTTAAAGACAACTCCAATAATGAAGGTCCCCGACATGGACACAAAATTCTTGGTATGCATAGACACATCCAAGGAATTTTCAGGCTACCTTTTGATTTAAGATGGTCGAGTGATCACTTACATTTCAAGGAAATTGCAAAAGAATGAGGATAACTACACAATGCATAACATGGACTTATTGGAAATTGTATATTCCTTGAATGTTTGGAGACAATATCTGATTGGATGAAAATTTGAATTAAAGATAGATCATTGTGGATTGTGATGTAGGAGCATCACCGGAAAGCATGCAAAGAAGGACCTATCAACGTCTAGGAATCTGTACAGAAACTCAACACTGGCAGTTGCAGTAGACATTTTTAAGTATGCCTTAAATAAGCACCAAAAAAATATTTTGAGGCACACTTGAGTGATCGTGAACGAAGTGGGTGTTTCCAATCTGAATATGGGATGCGACTGAACTAAAATAGTTGTAGGATAGGGTGTGATGTAGACAAGTATCTAGGGGAAGCCCTAAGATCCCTCTGAGATAAATAAAGTTTTTGTACGGCCAAATGTGGTTGGCTGTAGGGTAGATAGCTGCAAGTTAGATAGCTGCAAATTAGTTGGAGATTTATGAGTTTTTTAGTTTAGTTTTTTATTACAGTTGTAGCCATTTTAAATTATGAATATAATAGAGGAAAATAGATCTGATGCATGGTGTGGACATTTTTTTTCAATTCTCTATTATTTTTCTTTCATGAATGGATGAATGAATTTCGTTATGAGTAGATGGAACTGTGAATGTTAGTATAAGTTTCAATTGTTTCTCTTCTGTTGAGAGTGGTGCAAGGTGTACACACAGAATGAAAGCAGTGCGTTGACGGAATCTGTTATGGTTATGAAGCTCAGAAGAGATAGCATGAAAAATTCCCTTTGCAAGGAGTGTAAAGAGACTGGTGCAAGACGTGCAAAGTCTTCTACAAGAATTTGAACCTGGCATAAATATCTGGTGCAAGGAGTGCACAGATCCAGGATTCAACTAAGTGTCGAACAAACTTTGCAAGAAGTCTAAGACCTATAAAAGGAGAATGCAAGGAGGGTGAGAAGAATTTCTCTTCGAGAAATCCTTCGTATTTGAGTTATTGAAATCCTTGAAAATGCAAGGAGTGCACAGGAAGTCGAAGTCTCCATGAGACCAAGCTCGAGAGGAATAAAACTTTCCATAAGTGTTAACGAGATCCAATAAATGGACTTGTAGTAAGGAAAATGGTCGAAGCCTTTGACTCTTTTGAAAATCTTCTAAGTTTGAAGAAAGCGTAAGATCAGGGGGAAAGATTTGGATCATCCTGTCAACGTCAAGAAAACATGGAGCAATCATAGAGGGGGAAAGATATCAATCGTTCGGTATGATCACAAAGGAATCATAGCCACTCGATCAAGGTAAAGTGCACTAGTGATAAGCTTTGAAAGTACACAGGAGGATTGGTTTTACGAAATTCTGAAATCATCGGAACTGTCCATCAAGGGGGACACGCGGCGATAGATTAGTCTTTCGATGACTCATGACTCTGAGAAGTCAAAGGAAAAGTTATAAGAACTCGTGAGTCATGAAATCACAATTTGATCACTGTCGTTGATCGAAGGAGGGAGTTGAACTATAAATCTAGTCTTGTCAGGAGTTCGCAACTCAGGAAATTATAAGTAGGAGTTCTAGGAAATCGCAAAGTCTGAGTTCATGATTTGATCTAAGTCCTTGGATCAAGGAGAGATATGGACTGTTGGCTTCCCAGGGAGATATCGGGAGGTCAGATATCGAGAGAGGGAGGTGAGCAGTCCTCCAACTTTGAGAAATGCAAAGTCCTGATACGCGGAAAGGAGATTATAACTTTTTGATCGCGAGGAATGTGGACAGTTGATTTGGCACTCCGAAATATCAAAATTTTAGGAGTTGGGGTGACTCACAAGTGAAGACCCGATATGTGAAGTCATGATGCACCTTTTGATCAGGAAAGTGGTCATAATCGTGGTCATGAAAATGAAAGTGCTTAGCCAGAGAAGAACTAGCGCCCATTTGGCATTGAGGTTTGAACAACGCTTAGGAGATGACCTGCGGGTCTCACATGACCTACGTCTTTGGAGAAAGGACCTGTGTAAGTGGGTTTGGGGTCTAGAAGAGACCTGAAGATTCAATCAAACTCAGTTTCTTGATCGATCCTAGATTAGGAGCTCGTGCAACCTTTAGGAGAGAAGGTGGGTCTGCATCAAGTGGTATCAGAGCTGATTTTTCATCGGTATATTTCAGGCAAAGGAGGTAAAGGTGATAGTATGATATCGTCAAGTGGTATCAAAGGAAATTTTTTCTTACAGACAGTAGGTAAAGGAGAGGAGACAAAATAAATCGAAGTTGTAGTCTGTGTGTGACAGAGAGTTAACAAAATGCCACCAAGGAGACGAGCGGAAGCACCCTTATCCTATCGAGCTATAGAAAGGGAGATGTGAGAACTTCATGCAAGATTAGAGGCAATGGAGGTAGTGCAGAGGGGAGCACTTGATACTGGAGACATCAGCAATGCAGAGAGTGAAACAATAGAGTTTGAAGAAGTTGTAGGAGAGGATGTTGCTGAAGAACACTTGCTAAGAGAAGTTGTTAGATTGGGAGGCAGAGCCAAGATAAAGGTCCCAATGTATGAAGGCAATTTAGATGCTGAAGAGCTGTTGGATTGGATAAGATCTATGGAAAAACATTTTGACTATGAAGATGTCAATGAAAAGATAAAGGTAAAACATGTTGTCACCAGGATAAAAGGACATGTGGCACTATGTTGGGATGAACTAGAGGCTGAAAGGAGAATCCAAGGAAAGCAAAAGATAAAGAATTGGGATAGAATGGTATCCAAGATGAAAGCTAAGTTCAAGCCCAAGGATTTTTAGATCAATGTGTTCAGGAAGATGCAAAACCTGAGACAGAAAGGGATGATAGTTAAGGAGTACACATAGGATTTATATAGGCTAAACATCAGAACTGGACAAAGGGAGAGAGATGAAGAAAAAGTTTCCAGATATATAAATGGCCTGAGATATGAAATCCAGGATGATCTCAGCATGATGTCAGTAAAGATAGTGGAGAATGCTTATCAGTTCACATTGAAGGAAGAGGAGAAGTTGGCCAGAAAACAAAGCCAATGAGGAAGAGGTAAAAGCCCAGCCTCAACTAGAGTTAAGAGAGTTACCCATGAAAAGACACATAAGTCTAAGGATGAAGTTGAAAAACCACATAGTCACTCCAAAAGAGGAGAAAATTTCCAAGGAAGACAGGGTGGTGGAAGAAGTTCTTCTAGAGGAAGAGGAAGAAGAGGAGGAGGAGAAGTAAGATGCTATGCCTATGGAAAGACAAGGCACATGTCGTGGGAATGTCCTAAGAAAAGGAGAGAAGGGGGGTCTGCGTCACATTTTAGAAGAAGGGGGGTATGTGCTCACATTTCATAAGCAAAGAGAAGAGATGTTGAAGCAGCAGGAGAAGACGATGGAAGGTCCCTGATGTTGAGAAAGGTTCTCTTGAAATTAGAGGAAGAAGTTGAAAATCTAGTGCAGAGGAATAGTCCCTTCAGAACAACTTTCAAGAGTAAGGACATAGTACACAACGTGATAATTGATAGTGGGAGCATTGATAACTTAGTATCCTTAGAGATGGTGGATAAGTTGGAGCTAGAGACAACTACACATCCGAAGCCATACAAAGTCTCATGGTTTCATAAAGGACACCAGGTAATGGTTACTAAACAATGCTTGGTTGAATTTAAGATAGGAGGATATAGAGATGCAATTCTATGTGATGTAATTCCTATGGATGTATGCCATATTTTGTTGGGAAGACCATGGTAGTTTGATAGAAATGGCATTCATGATGGGATGAAGAATACATACACCTTGGGGAAGAATGGTAGGACACACATGTTGTTGCCAATAGAGGAGAATAAAGTGAAGGAGGAAGCCAACACAAGCATACTTCTCATGAGCGGGAAGGAACTCCTAAAAGAAGTCAAGAAAGAACAAGAGATGTAGTTTGTTGTGATGATGAAACCTAGGGTTATCCTTACAAGTACTTCAATGGATTATTTACCTGAAGAAGTTCAAGAATTGTTGGATAATTTTGCTCACATAGTGGTGGATGAGTTGCCTAACTCATTTCCACCCATCAGAAGTATCAACCACCATATTGACTTGATACCAAGAGAAATTCTGCTGAACAAAGCAACATACAGATTGAAACCTCGAGAGAATGCGGAAGTGAAGAACCAAGTCTAGGAACCATTCGACAAGGATTTGGTCAGAGAGAACTTGAGTCCATGAGTAGTACCAACTATGTTGAGTCCAAAGAAGAATGGAGGATGGATAATGTGTACATACTCAAGAGCCATTAACAAGATCACCATCAGGTATAGATTTTCTTTACCAAGAATGGATGATTTAATGGATTTTTTAAGTGAAGCAAATTTCTTTTCTAAAATAGATTTGAAAAGTGGATATCACTAGATTAGAATGAGGGAATTTGATGAGTGGAAGATAGCCTTTAAGACAAATTAAGGTTTGTATGAGTGGCTTGCTATGCCATTTGTCTTAACAAATGCCCCAAGTATTTTTATGAGGCTGATGAATGAGATACTGAAAGATTTCATTGGAAAATTTGTGGTTGTATATCTGGATGATATATTGATATTTAGCAGGACTAAAGAGGATAATTTGAGGCACATAATTCTAGTGATGAGAATACTACAACAAGATAAGTTGTTGATAAATCTGAAGAAGTCCTCTTTTATAAACACAAAACTCATTTACTTGGGTTTTGTGATCTCTTTTAATGAACTGAAGATGGATCTAGAAAAGGTGAAAGCAATCAAAGAATGGTTGTCACTGAAGAGTATGTTTAAGGTAAGGAGCTTCCATGGATTAACAATGTTCTATAGGAAGCTCATCATAGACTTCAATGGAATTTGTGTGCCAATGATGGATATAGTGAATAAGAAGCACAAGTCTTTTAAATGGATAGAGGAAGCCGAGAGGAGATTCAATATACTGAAGGAGAAAATAATAGAACGACCAATTTTGGTCTTGTCGAATTTTGAAAAGACATTTCAGGTGAGATGTGATGCAATTGGAGTTGCAATTGGAGTAGTTTTGAGCCAGGATAATAGACATGTTGCCTATTTCAGTAAGAAGTTGAATGAGACCAAGAGAAAATACTCCATGTATGATAAGGAGTTTTATGAAATAATTCAATCCTTGAATAAGTGGAGAAATTACCTTGTCCCACAGGAATTTGTCTTGTATAGCGATAACCAGGCTTTGCAATTTATAGCCAAATAGGAAAAATTGAATCAGAGGCACACAAAGTGAGTTAAGTTTATGAAAATTTTTACTTTTTTCATAAAACATATTGTTGGAAATGCTAACAAGGTCGTTCATGCATTAAGCATGAAATGTTTGATTCTACAGGAATTTCAGGTCAAGACCTTGGGGTTTGAACACCTTAAGTACATGTATTGTGATGATACAAATTTCAAGGAAGCATATGAAGCATGTGCAAATCTTGTGCTGAGAGATAGAAGCTAGTGTGAAAATTATATGATTCAAGAGGGATTGTTGTTCAAAGGAAATCAATTATGCATACCAAAATGCTCAATGAGGGATAAAATTTTCAAGGAAAACCATAGTGGAGGATTGGCTAGACATTTAGGCCATGATAAAACATTTTCACAGTTGAGAAATTCGTACTATTGGCTAGGTATGAGAAAAAAAGTGATAAATTTTGTGAACAGATGTAGAATCTGCTAACATGCAAAAGGTAAAAGACAGAACACTGGATTGTATCAACCATTGCCACCAGAGAGGCCTTGGGATTTGTTGACAGGTGAAATTGACCGCTCGTCAAATGGAGGAGTGAATCCGGTTCGAGGTTCTCTAAATATCCCAATCCATTTTGATTAATCCACTCCGACGGGTTTAGCGGCTCCGTTGGCCGATCTAAGTCCTTAGGAAAGTGAAAACACTAAACTAAAGAAACCAACTAAGTCAAAAATAGTTGCTGCAAACTATATACAAATCTAATATATATTTATAATTTTACTAACTGACAGAAAAATAGTTCTACTTATTAAATGTACATTGCATTGATGTATTTATATTTCTATCATATGTACAGTATTCACAAGTTGCAAATTTTTTATAGAAAACCTGCGAAAATCATATATGAATTGACAACAAAGCTATTGTTCAGTGTTTTTGATTTTTTATAACTTTTATCAACAGGAAATGAAATGGCAACTATCTAGATGAGAAATAAGAATAACAATCTATACTTTGTATCTAAACTAGAACAAATTCTTATATTAATTAACTAATAGAATGCTACTAGCAAACTAACCTGTAATCACATATCCATATGTGTCATGTGCGTAGCATCTACGTTTGATGTTTGATGAGGGCAACCCACATCAAATTTTCCCAATGCTTCTCGTAAATGTGAAGCAGTAACACTTTGAATGGTAATGACAAAACAAATAAGATATGTAGCAACAACAATTTATCATTTGATAAACGATCATATTAAGATAAATCTGAGTATGACAATTTGTATATAACAGTTCATTGGATAGAGAAGATCAACCTTCAAATCATCAAATGTAAACAGATCAATTGCTATATATAAAATGAGAGACATAAAATATGGACACTATTTAAATCCCATCACATCAACCTGTAAAAAATTATGATATCTAAAGTAGTCAAAAATTTGATTACAAATTGAAATGAACAAAACTTGAACAAAAATATGATATGTTGAAGCTAAAGCTGTGCAAATATCCACTTTCATTCAAGTCTGATAATAAAAAATCCATAGTTTCTTCTCCCAAGCAACGATAATCTTTTGTTTACAAAAATAATACATATATATAGGCCACATGATCAAAACATTCCTTGTGGAAATTATCAAAGTTGTTACAAAAATTATGGGAATACAATCTCCCAAATTCCTATTTCTATCTAAAACTAACAACCTAATCCAAAACTATGTAAAGAAAAATCATGTCTAAAGATGCCACAGTCGATCTAATCTCCTTTAAATTTCATGTGTACCTGTCAATTCACAAGAATACATGATTTTCAGATTGTATTTTAGTTGTAAAATCAAAACAATTCAAATTTTCATAGCTAGCTATAGAATCTCACGATTCTGTAGCTAGTTATTATTATAAACAAAATCATGTTTTATCATTCAATCAAAACAAAAATGGATGCGATTTGAGCCAACAAATCCTATAGGATAATTCAACACAAACAAAATCATTTTAAAATCACTCTTGAAATATCGTACCTCGGTTTCAGAGATTTGATTTGATCAAGCTAATTTTGAATTGACAATGGAAGTGGCCGCCTCTACATTTTTGAAAACAACAGAGCCTGTGGTATTCTGCCTTTTATCATTAGCTTGCAATCTGTCATTTATTTGGTTAGCACATTTACTCAGTCCTCCAAGGACTTGATTCAGGATTGGAGCAAAGGGACATATGTATAATATCGGTCGAGCCACGACTTGCATTCATTGCACTATGGTTGATCAGGCTGTGCATTCACAGGTGAGGAACTTCTGAACTGACCATCAGTTCCTCTGTCGAGTTTGATCCCAGGGTAGTTAGGGTCATCTTTAATATATGGCGGGAGGTTTGTCACATAGTCATATGGCTTGCCTGAACAAAGGTCGTGTGAGTATGGATACTCCTTGGTCAGAAACCGTTCGATTTCGAAATCAAAATCTTCACTCAATAGAATTGGCTATTGGTCTATTTTTTCTTTAATTTTATTTCGAGCACACCATGAAACCCAGTGCTCAAACTTTTTACCTTTGTAATTGACACCGTTTTTACCCTTACCCTTTTTCCTTGAAGACCTTTTAACAGGCTTATCGCCATCTTTTAGGCATGATTCAGGCAGGGTGTCGGGTTGGGTAGTGTTTGGGTAGGTCGAGGGTTCAACAAAGGGAAATGGTGTAGGCAGAGGAACGACAGGCCCGACAAGGGTTTCTGTAACAACAATTTTGTCAACTTGTCCAATTTCAGGACTGGCAAATCCATTTCTCAACAAGAAAGTGTCCCAACAATCGCCATTCAACTTCAACTGATGAACCATAATAATTTTAATTAAACAATGGTGGAAGAGGCTGGAGTCGGCTTTCTCCCTTTTGAAGTGTTTATCCATTTTATATAAACTCCTTAGGAGAAAATGTGGCATATTTAAGGGAAATTCTATGAAACTCATGAGCAGCCGCAGGTGGTATAGGAAAACTAGACGGTATCTACCCTCGCATGTAACAAACTACTTGATAATAGCCAACAAATCATGCCACCTAGACTTAAGAGCTGTAACGGGCATACCTTTGTCGCAACTATTGATCTTCCTTGAGGTAAACAATAGTGGCCATGGTACTTCTTCAACCTTCAAATTTTTAAACCATCTTTGTCCCTCGTCTAGCAGACCAGTGGCTGAGCTAAGGAAATCCTCGTTCACTTCGAGCTGGACATCCCCAATTTTGGCTCTTCACCAATCGAATGTAAGTGCGATTTGTTGAGCAACTGCTAGGTTGAAACACTCAAACTTCTTAATAAAAACCAACCATCCATTCCTCTCTAGGTCCTCTCAGGCATTATCAAACAACAACAAGGTTTGGACACTTTTGGGCTCGATTCGCACTATAGGAGCCATAGCTAATAGAAAAAAATCAACAGGGTAATCGGCGATAGGGTTTGACAAGGTAGACACACAACCATTTTTCCTGAAGCTTCCACAAAACAACCAAAGGCAACCTGAAATGCAAGACAGAGCGTTAATGCTTATGCGTGCGAGGGTGGTGGAGTAAATTGGGACCATGCAAGAATATCATGTCGGGCTATATAATCGACGACGCCTTGGTAAAATGTTACATTCAAATCACAATAGTGCATATAAAAATGAATTTTAAACAACATGTCAAATGAATTATCACTATTTGGCCCAAAATTAATGTATTCAATCAAACCATTGCGTCAAAGATTTTGTAAATCAACACCATATTAATAATAATCAAAAGAATAGATATTTGGTGTTTTGATAATATGTGACCAGTGGTGTGTTTGAATTCAAAGAGTTATGACCACATAAACAAATAGGTTCATAACAATCCAAAAGATCATTTTAATGCAATCAACATGAATTCCAACTGTGGCTTTTCACGCTTGCAGTCGTGAAAATGAAAACGAAAAGAAGTTATGCAAAAGTGAAAGATAATGGTGTTGTTTTTAAAAAATTGTGACGAGTATTGAGGGTTCAAAACCCTTGTGTAGGCAGCTTGTAAGGAAAATATAGGAATTAATATGGCTGTCAATAATGGCGACACACTGGTAGAAGAAATTATCTCTGCCAAATGAACAAGTTCATATTAATATAATGAGAAAAAATCCAACTTGAAAAAAACTGGAAAACTGTTCGAACATCATCGTCAATCATAAAAAATTCCATCTTGTTATTTTAAAAGATGAAAACTGATGACAATCTTAACAAAAGTGAATCATAATATTAAGGTTAAATTCTCCAATACTATTGATAGAACCACTGCTTCCATAAGGCGCCCATAGCCTTTAACCCACTCCAATATCCGTATCCTTCCAGGAAGTTGCAGATCAAAATAAAGGACATTTAAGGTCAAGAGATTCCATATCTGAAAATTTTCATATACCCGACATTGCTTCGCTGCAAGCAGGCCTGTTCAGTACCCCAACAAAATTATCTTGGCATCATGCATGCATTTACCTGCTGCCAGTAGACCTGTTCAGTATCCCGACGATTTTACAAGCACTTCCCACAACTCTTTAATGATTTATTTGGTTTTTTAAAGATATATAATTGAGCAGGCTAACACTGAAAATTATGATATTTTGGACATATTTTAATAAATTACAGACCTTGAGATTTTTTTTTTTTAAACTGTCCTTCATTAAGAACTAGAGATAGTTTGTTAATAAATGGACCTTCGGAGATAGGGAGACATCTTCTGAGTTGCTCTCTTAAGGAACAGGGACAGCGTAAGAAGAAATAGATGGTCATGAAAAGCTTCAATTACATATTGAAATCAAGAAACGTCTTTTAGGCAACAAGATTTGTTCAACATGGTTGTAAACTTCAGAGGCATATCATAATTGATGTTTAAACAAACTTTCAACAGTCATTTCAGGGGAAAAAAAAAATTTGTTCTCTTAATCTGAACAGTTCATGATGCAGGTATATGTATTTCAAAAGTAAAAACTGATAAGCGTAAGGGAGAAATCAAAACCAAAACAACAAAAAAAATAAAAAATGAAAAGAAAACAAAGGAAAAATATTTACACAGGGTTATCATCAAGAGAAATACCTTTTTAGAGCCTGGCCATTCACTGGATAGGTGTCTGGATATCCCTCTAGACTCTGTAATCTGAAAGAGCTGGGACCCAATTTCTCAGCAATAAAAAATGGTCCTAGCCATAAGTTCTGAAACTTCTTATGCTCTCCCTTTCCCTCATGTGGTTTGTCCCATTTTAGGACAAGGTCACCTACTTCAATGTTTCTATCAGAGGAAGAGTTGGAATCAAACCAGCTTTTAACCACAAGTTGATGCTGATCTAATTTCCATTTTTCTTGAGCCCTTACTTCTTCTAGTTTTAATAATGCGTTAATTCAATTCTCCAAAGGGGGGCAGTCCTCTTCTTGTATTTTCTGTGATAGCTGCATTGAGGGAAGAAGAATATGTGGTGGAAAAATTGCTTCTCTACCATAGATGAGAAAGAAGGGAGAGTTACCCAAAATAGTTTTCAGAGTTACTCTATCATCCCATATTGCGTTTAACAGTGCATTATGCCAATTTTTGTGATTTTCAAATACCGTTCTCTTGTTGATTTTAATCAGATTCCTATTAGTTGATTCTTCCAATCCATTACCTCGAGGGTAATAGCTGGCAGAATATTTTAATTTAATTCATTTTTCTAGAGCGAACTCACTCATCTTAAGAGACAAAAAATAGGAAGCGTTATCAAATACCAGATAGTCAGGGATACCCAAATGAGTAATAATATTTGAATTCAAAAAGGTAATTACCTGACTGGTATTCACAGCGTTTAATGGGGTAGACTCAAACAACCTGGTGAAGTAATCTGTGGCTGTTATGATAAAATTATGTTGCTGAGAGGATGGTGGATTGATTGGACCTATAATATCAAGACCCCACTGGTGAAAAGGGGAATCTACTAAAACAAGCTGCAAAGGGAAGGTTGGTTTTTGTATTCGTCTGGATGCTTTTTGACAAATAACACATTTGTGACACAAGGCATGAGCATATTTAAAAAGTGTAGGCCAGCAATAACCTGCTCTCAATACTTTATGGAAAGTGGTATATCCACGAGCTTCTCCCACGTGCAACTCTAATAAGACCTTTTTTGCTTCATCTTTCTCAGGACAGTGCATTAGTACTCCATCAAAATTTTGACGAAACATAATACCATTAATCAACTGAAAGGAGGTAGATTTCAATCTTAGCACTCTTCTTTTAGTGGGATCTAGGTGACGGGGGCCTGACCCATGTTCAAGATAGAATTTTATATCATCATACCAGGGGCTACCAGAGTTTTGTGCACAACAGATTAAATTTTGGTAGTGTTTTCCGGGGTTTGACATATCATTTTCCTCTTGTTGTCCTGCCGCTGAGTCAGCGACTAACTCGCATATCCCTTGGCCTCTCACTATTTGTTCTGGGGTGATTTCTATGTCATACTCTTGTAAGGAGGTGACCCAGTTCGCCCTCTTTTTGCCTAGTTCTTTCTGCACTAACAGAGTTTTGACGACTCGGTAAGGGACGATAATTTTCGTCCTAGATTTCAAAAGATAAGATCGAAAGTGCTTTACTTTTTTAAAAACAACACAGGCTTGTTGATCTACTGCTGGGTAATTAATTTTTGCGCCTTTGAAAGATGAGCTCATAAAGGCAATTGGGACTTCTTTCTTTTCAACGTTCTTTTGAGTTTGGAAAACAACGTAGGAGCGGTCAGAAGAAAATGTGTAGAGAGTGAAATCTTGCGAAAATTCGGGGCTCATCAAAGAAGGAGCGTCTATTATGGCCTTTTTTATTGAATCAAAAGCTTTGTTTTCTAAGGGTCCCCAATGATATTGTATGTCCCTTTTTATTAAGTTTTGTAAAGGTCTCGCCATTTCTGAAAAACTGAGGATGAATCTTCTGACAAAGTTTATTTGCCCTAAGAAAGACTGCATAGACTTTTTTGACGAGGGAGGGGGGAGTTTCGAGATGACTTGAGTCCTTTTAGGGTCGATAATCATCCCTTCACTTGATACAATAAATCCTAAGAGATTACCTTGTTCTACTGTGAAGATATATTTTTTAGGATTTAAGGAAATGTCGTACTTATGACATCGTTGTAGAACGGATCTCAAATGAGCTAGATGATCAACTTTGTTTTTTGAGAATACAATAACTTCATCCAGGTAAACTACGACAGATTAATTGATTAAGCCTCGAAAAGCAATGTCCATCACTCTCTGGAATGTGGCACCAACATTAATGAGTCCAAAATGAATTTTCATATAAGCGTAGGTGCCCCATGGAGTGCGGAAGGTAGTTTTAAGTTGGTCAGGAGGAGACATTAGGACTTGGTTATACACTAAAAAATCATCCAATAAGGATAATATTTCAGAACTAGATATCTGTTGAAGGATCTGTTCCATGGGTGGGATAGGGTAGTTGTCTTTATCAGACGCTCGATTAAGATTTTGGAAATCGACGCATAGTCAGATTTCACCGCTCTTCTTCTGAACAGGGACAAGATTAGAGACCCATTGCGTGTGCCTAACTGGGAATATTATCTTAGCATTCAGGAGTTTATTTAATTCTTTTCTGACAATTGGTTCGAGTTTTGAGTGCATTTTTCTTAACTTTTGTTGGAACGACAAGGTTTGGGGTTTCATAGGAATGACGTATTGTATGATGTTAGGATCAAATCTTTTTAGGTCGTCATACGTCCAAGCAAAAACATCTTTGAATTCCTTAAACAATTTAATAAACGTAGTTTTCTCTTGTTTAGAACACCCCTCCCCTAAATTTATGCACTGTGGATTGTCATTAGTTCCCAAGTTTACTTTTTCATATGATAAAAAGGAACTATTTGTTTTATAGTTGATTGATTTTTTGAATTTGTCTTGAAGATCATAAAAATTTTCCAATCTAACTACATATTTAGGGATAGAATTTACCATGTCCAATGAATATTCAAGAGATATCGGATCTGGTATTACTGTGAAGTCATGAAAATTCTCGTCATGAGTGCATTCATCGGTCACTGCACCTTCGAAAGTTTCTTCCATATGCAAGAAACTAATAATTTGTTGATCGTCGTCGAAGACTCTCCAATTCGTGATGTTGTCAGGGGAGGATGGCCTGAACAACAATTTGATAGAGAATGCATTTGGGGACAAGCCTTCTGTAGGAAAGAGTTTCGAAGCTACATTAGCTAACAAGTCAGCTTCTGAATTATTCAATCTAGAAATAGAACTTATATTGAAAGAAGAAAACTTGTTCATCAAATTACATACCTCAGATTGGTACCTTTTGAGATGTGGGGATAAACAGTGGATATAATTTCTTACTTGTCTAACCACAATTTTCGAATCACCAAAGAAAGTAAAACTTTGAACGTTCATATCTAATGCTTTCCTGAGACCTTGCAATAAAGCCTCATATTCTGTTGTGTTGTTTGTACATTCAAACTCTAATCTTCATGCAATCAGGGTTTTGTTATCTGCTGGATCAATAATAACACAGCCCGCACCAGCTCCTTCCTTGGACTTGGACCCATCAAAGTAAAGAGACCATATTTGATTTTTGTCAGGTGCATGAAACCATTGAGTAGAAACTGTTGGCTACGTATATGTCACAATTTCAGACTGCTACTCTGGGTTAGTGATAATGGAAGTTTCTGCCATGAAATTGCAAAAAAAGGTATCCATCCTTTGTATTTTGGGTGAATCAACAAAAGGTGTAAATGGTTCATTGGGATCATTTAAATCTGTCACTATGAACTTTAGGTAACGTTCACTATTTACCTTGATTTTGTTGGGCTTTCCATTCTCGGGAAGCCACAAGGGAGACCAATCTGTCGCGAAATATCTGTGTAGATGTTCTGACCAGTCTCTGCTTAAAAAAAAACCATAAACTTCTGGAATATCTACAACAATAATATCAATTAATTGATGAACTTTGGGGTTAGACGATAATCTTATAAGCACATTCCTTAATTCACCTATAACTTTAACACTAGTTCGATCAAGCTAGATGATCTTTAAGGTGGATGGTTCAAATTCAGCATTAATCTTCTAACACACAGACCACGACATTATGTGGGACGATGCTCCTGAATCTACCATGCAATTGTGCACGTTCCTATTAAATATTTCAAAAGTTAACAAAAATGGAGGGATGTTTCTGCGAGTACTAATGGCGGAAGCTTGTTGCTTTTTACTCGAAGCCTCTAAAAATAATTTATCTACATTTGTTACATTATTTACAGGGACGTATCTCTTCTCATGTGGATCAGAAGTATTCTTAGCGGAGGCCTTCTGAGGAACTTTTGGGTTGTTCTGAAAACCTTTGTTACTACTTGGATTGTTGTTTTTGTTGTTCTCTGGGATATTCTGTAACATTTTTTGTAGCAGAAACAGAATTGTTAATAATTCATAAACATAAATGTTATCCCTTAACTTTTTTAGAACTTGAACTAAATCATAATCTAATCTTGGGTTCACATAATTCTGTTTAGTCTCAGTTGTTCTAGACTGTTTTGGGGGTAAATTCATAGTGTTTTCAGAAGAAGGTTTGTTTGTTGTCTTACTCCTAGTATTTTAGGGATGTATTGTCTTGAAATTAGCTTGAAAAATGCTATCCGAGAAGTGTCCAAAAATGTTCGAAGAATATTCATCTTCTTCAACTGTCTCTTGTTCAACTACTTCCTCAGGGATCTCACGGGGCATCAAGTTATCCTGGGCTTCTAGAATGGTTTGAATAGTGAATTGCAGGCTTTCTAGATTTAAGCCTTCGGTATTTGAATTAGGTCGGTTGGTGGGAAAAGGCTTCCTAAATGGGGGTTTGTAAGGCCCTTTGCTCGAAGAAGCTTCTTTGGCTGTCCTTTTCAAATCTATAACTTGATTTGACAGTTTTTGAACGAATTTTTGTAAGTTTTATAGATCTGAACTTTCAGGTTGCGTTTTGTTTCGGGCAAGTCTAGGAAGGATTTCGATTTTCTTTTTGGAAGATGAACTAGTCTCTATTTCGTTGCTAGTAGTGTATTTTAAGCTAAGGATGTCTTTCTCAATCTGACTGGCTTCTTCGAAGGCCTCTAACAATGTGGCTTTCTTCAATATGTTTACCCAAATGGCTATACTTTGATGTAAGGCTTTCGTATAATATGTTATGATAAGATTCTCAGCAGGCATTGAATTTGTAGGGATTTGGTTCTTTAGTGTTAAGAATCTTTGGTTAAATTCTTTGATTTTCTCTTTGGGGTTCATTCTTAAACTAGAAAGCTCCATGAACAGAACTTCTGGGGACTTGTCGTTTCCAAACTTTTCAAGAAAACGGGATTCAAACTTCTCCCATGACATGATGGTATGGGGTTGTCAGGCAAAGTACCAGGTAGAGGCATTGACCTCGAAAGTGTAGGGGAACAATCTACAGACTACGTCTTCATACTCAAAATTATGGAGTCTAATGGCTAACATAAACTTTTTAATATGATCTTCGATGATCTGTTTAGAGTCTGGGTCAAACTTGGGGAGCCACTTCTCCGGATGTTTAGGCAAGGGATGTTGAGGCCCAGGTATGACTACTGCATCTTGGTCGAGCCAGGGTCTGGCAAGATTGTTCTGGTTGGCCATTAGTGTGGGCGGTGTCGAAGGCTAGGATGAGGAACTTCCTTCATCAGAGGGTTCTTCTCTAGAAGAAGAATGGGATGAAGGAGGTGGTGAGGGTGGTATTCCACATCCTCCTACTGCATGAGTGAGGGTTGGATCTGTAGGGTTTAAAGTGAGGTTAGTGCCTCTGAGTTGTTCTATGATATCAGAGAAATCTAATGGTTGGTCCAACGGTCGGTTTGGTTGCCTTAAACGGGCGAAGGCACTATGTGTTCTTAGGAGAGATTGACGGACAGTCTCTTGTACATCACCACCTGTAGGATTTGGAGTTACTGGTTAAACTGTGATCCATAGATCGTCATTTCATGTGGCTGTTGTTTGAGGGACGATGTTGTTGTTTGAATGACTTATTGTCACTATAGGTGAGGAGGTAGGTGGTGGAGGATTCTTACGACTGCCTCATGCAATTAATAATTTTCAGGCCCTCCTTCTAGCATCATTTGTTGACAGGAGAAATTGACCGCTCGTCAACTGGAGGAGTGAATCGGGTCTGGGGTTTTTTAAATAAACCAATCCGTTTGGATTAATCGACTCCGATGGGTTTAGTGGCTCCGTTGGCCGATCTAGGTCCTTATGAAAGTGAAAAAACTAAACTAAAGAAACTAACTAAGTGAAAAACAACTGCTGCAAACTATATACAAATCTAATATATATTTATAGTTTTACTAACTGACAGAAAAATAGTTCTACTTATTAAATGTACAGTGCATCGATATATTTATATTTCTATCATATGTACAGTATTCACAAGATGCAATTTTTTTATAGAAAACCTACGAAAATCATATATGAATTGACAACAAAGCTATTGTTTAGTATTTTTTATTTTTTATAACTTTTATCAACAGGAAATGAAATGGCAGCTATCTAGTTGAGAAATAAGAATAACAATTTGTACTGTGTATCTAAACTACAACAAATTCTTATATCAATTAAATAATAGAATGCTACTAGCAAACTAACCTGTAATCGCATATCCATATGTGTCATGTGCGTAGCATCTACGTTTGTTGTTTGATGAGTCCAACCCACACCAAATTTTCCCAATGCTTCTCGTAAACGTGAAGCAATAACGCTTTGAATGCTAATGACAAAAAAAATAATATATGTAGCAACAACAATTTATCATTTGACAAAGGATCATATTAAGATAAATCTGAGTATGACAATTTGTATATAACTGTTCATTGGATAGAGAAGATCAACCTTCAAATCAGCAAATGTAAACAGATCAATTGCTATATATAAAATGAGAGACATAAAAGATGGACACTATGTAAATCCCATCACATCAACCTGTAACAAATTATGATATCTAAAGTAGTCAAAAATTTGATTACAAATGGAAATGAACAAAACTTGAACAAAAATATGATATGTTGAAGCTAAAGTTGTGTAAATATCCACTTTCATTCAAGTTTGATAATAAAAAATCCATAGTTTCTGCTCCCAAGCAGCGATGATATTTTGTTTACAAAAATAATACATATATAAAGGCCACAGTATCAAAATATTCCTTGTGGAAATTATCAAAGCTGTTGGAAAAATTATGGGAATACAATCTCCCAAATTCCTATTCTTATCTAAAACTAACAGCCTAATCCAAAACTATGTAAAGAAAAAACATGTTCAAAGATGCCATAGTCGATCCAATATCCTTTAAAATTCATGTGTACCTGTCAATGCACAAGAATACATTATTTTCAGATTGTATTTTAGTTGTAAAATCAAAACAATTCAAATTTTCATAACTAGCTACAAAATCTCACGATTCTGTAGCTAGTTATTATTATAAACAAAATCGTGTTTTATCATTCAATCAAAACAAAAATGGATGCGATTTGAGAAAAAAAATCCTATATGCTCATTCAACACAAACAAAATCATTTTAAAATCACTCTTGAAATATCGTACCTTGGTTTCAGTGATTCGATTTGATCAAGCTAATTTTGAATTGACAATGGCAATGGCTGCCTCTACATGTTTGAAAACAACAAAGCCTGTGGTCTTCTACCTTTTATCATTAGCTTGCAATCTTTCTTTCTTTTTGGTTAGCACATTTAATCGGTCCTCCAAGGACTTTATTCGAGATTAGAGCAAAGGGATGTCTGTATAATATCGGTCGAGCCACGCCTTGCATTCATTGCACTGTGGTTGATCAGGATGTGCATTCACAGGTGAGGAAATTTTGAACTAACCATCAGTTCCTCTGTCGAGTTTGATCCCATGGTAGTTAGGGTCGTCTTTAAGACATGGCGGGAGGTTCTTCACATAGTCATAGGGCTTGACTGAACAAAGGTCGCGTGAGTATGGATACTCCTCGGTCAGAAACCGTTCGATTTCAGAATCAAAATCTTCACTCAATAGAATCGGCTGTTGGTCTGTGTTTTCTTTAGGTTTATTGCGAGCACACCGTAAAACCCAGCGCGCGACCTTTTTACCTTTGTAATTGACACCATTGTTACCCTTACCCTTTTTCCTTGTAGACCTTTTAACAGGCTTACCACCATCTTTTAGGCATGAGTCAGGCAGGGTGTCAGGTTGGGTAGTGTTTGGGTAGGTCGAGGGTTGAATAGAGGGAAAGAGCGTAGGCAGAGGAACGATAGGCCTGCCAAGGGTTTCTGTAACAACAGTTTTGTCAACTTGTCCAATTTCAGGACTGGAAAAACCATTCCTCAACAAGAAAGCGTCCCAACAATCGTCATTCACCTTCAACTGATGAACCATAATAATTTTAATTAAACATTAGTGGAAGATGTTGGAGTAAGCTTTTTCCCTTTTGAAGCGTTTAGCCATTTTATATAAACTCCTTAGGAGAAAATGTGGCATATTTAAGGGAAAATCTATGAAACTCATGAGCATTCGAAGGTGGTATAGGAAAACTAGATGGTATCTACCCTCGCATGTAACAAACTACTTGATAATAGCCAACAAATCATGCCACCTAGACTTAAGAGCTGTAACGAGCATACCTTTGTCGCAACTATTGATCTTCCTTGAGGTAAACAGCAGTGTCCGTGGTACTTCGGCAACCTTTAAATTTTTAAACCATCTTTGTCCCTCGGTTGGTAGACCAGTGGTTGAGCTAAGGAAATCCTCATTCACTTCGAGCTGGACGTCCCCAATTTTGGCTCTACACCCATCGAATGTAAGTGTGAATTGTTGAGCAACTGCCAGGTTGAAACCCTCGAACTTCTCAATAAAAACCAACCAACCATTCCTCTCTAGGTCCTCTCAGGCGTTATCAAACAACAACAAGGTTTGGACACCATTGGGCTCGATTTTCACTATAGGAGCCATAGCTATTAGCACAAAATCAACAGGTTAATCGGCGATAGGGTTTGACAGGGTAGACACACAACCATTTTTCCTGAAGCTTCCCCAAAACAAGCAAAGGCAATCCAAAATGCAAGACAGAGCATTAATGCTTATGCGTGCGAGGGTGGTGGAGTAAATTGGGACTATGCAAGAATATCATGTAGGGTTGTACAATCGACGACGCCGTGGTAAAATGTTACATTCAAATAACAATAGTGCATATCAAAAAGAATTTTAAAGAACATGTCAAATGAATTATCACTATTTGGCCCAAAATTAATGTATTCAATCAAACCATTGCATCAAAGATTTTGTAAATCAACACCATATTAATAATAATCAAAAGCATAGATATTTGGTGTTTTGATAATATGTGACCGGTGGTGTGTTTGAATTCAAAGAGTTATGACCACATAAACAAATAGGTTCATAACAATCCAAAAGATTATTTTAATTCAATCAACATGAATTCCAACTGTGGGTTGTCATGCTTGCAGTCATGAAAATGAAAACGAAAAGAAATTATGCAAAAACGAAAGATAATGGTGTTGTTTTTAAAAAATTGCGACGAGTATTAAGGGCTCAAAACCCTTGTGTAGGCAGCTTGTAAGGAAAAGATAGGAATTAATATGGCTGCCAAAAATGGCGACACACTGGTAGAAGCAGTTATCACTACCAAATTAACAAGTCCACATTAGGATAATGAGAAAAAATCCAACTCAAAAACAACTAGAAAACTGTTCGAACATCATCATCAATCATAACAAATTCTAGCTTGTTATTTTAAAAGATGAAAACTAATGACAATCTTAACAAAAGAGAGTCATGATATTAAGGTTAAAATCTCCAATACTGTTGACAGAGCCACTGTTACCAGCAGGTGTCCATAGCCTCAACAGGGTTGCCAATTAACCCACTCCAATATTCGTATCCTACCAGGAAGTTTCAAATCAGAGTAAAGGACATTTAAGGTCAAGAGATTCCATATCTGAAAATTTTCATATACCTGACATTGCTTCGCTGCCAGTAGGCCTGTTCAGTACCCCAACGAAGTTATCTTGGCGTCATGCATGCATTTACCTGCTGCTAGTAGACCTATTCAGTATCCTGACGGGTTTACAAGCACTTCCCATAGATCTTTAATGATTTATTTGGTTTTTTAAAGATATATAATTGAGTGGGGTGACGCTGAAAATTATGATATTTTGGACATATTTTAATAAATTACAGACCTTGAGATTTTTTTTTTTTTTAAACTGTCCTTCATTAAGAACTAGAGATAGTTTGTTAATAAACGAACCTTCAGAGGTAGGGAGACATCTTTTGAGTTTTTCTATTAAGGAACAGGGACAACGTAAGAAGAAATGGATGATCATGAAAAACTTCAATTACATATTGAAATCAAGAAACATCTTTCAGGCAACAAGCTTTGTTCAACATGGCTGTAAACTTCAAAGGCGTATCATAATTGATGTTTAAACAAACTTTCAGCAGTCATTTTAGAGGAATTTTTTTTCTGTTCTCTTAATATGAACAGTTCATGATGCAGGCATATGTATTTCAAAAGTAAAAACTGATAAGCGTAAGGGAGAAATCAAAACCAAAACAACAAAAAAAAATAAAAATGAAAAGCAAACAAAGGAAAAATATTTACACAGGGTTGTCATCAAGCGAAATACCTTTTTAGAGCTTGGCCATTCACCGGATAGGTGTCTAGCTGTCCCTCTAGACTTTGTAATCTGAAAGAGATGGGACCCAATTTCTTAGCAATAAAAAATGGTCCTAGCCATAATTTCTAAAACTTCGTATTCTCTCCCTTTCCCTCATGTGGTTTGTCCCATTTTAGGACAAGGTCACCTACTTCAATGTGTCTGTCAGAGGCAGAGATGGAATCAAACCAGCTTTTAACCACAAGTTGATGCTGATCTAATTTCCATTTTTCTTGAGCCCTTACTTCTTCTAGTTTTAATAATGCATTAATTCAATTCTCCAAAGGGGGGTAGTCCTCTTCTTGTATTTTCTGTGATAGCTGCAGTGAGGGAAGAAGAATATGTGGTGGCAGAATTGCTTCTCTGCCATAGACGAGAAAGAAGGGAGAGTTACCCACATCAGTTTTCAGAGTTACTTTATCAGCCCAGATTGCATTTAACAGTGCATTATGCCAATTTTTGTGATTTTCAGATACCGTTCTCTTGATGATTTTAATCAGATTCTTATTCGTTGATTTTGCCAATCCATTTCCTTGAAGGTAATAGCTGGCAAAATATTTTAATTTAATTCATTTTTCTAGAGCAAACTCACTCATCTCAAGAGACGAAAAATAGGAAGCGTTATCAAATACCAGATAGTCAGGGATACGAAAATGAGTAATAATATTTGAATTCAAAAAGGAAATTACCTGACTGGTATTCACAGCTTTTAATTGGGCAGCCTCAGACCACCTGGTGAAGTAATCTGTGGCTGTTATGATAAACTTATGTTGCTGAGAGGATGGTGGATTGATTGGACCTATAATATCAAGACCCCACTGCTGAAAAGGGGAATCTACTAAAACAGACTGTAAAGGGAAGGCTGGTTTTTGTATTCGTTCGGATGCTTTTTGACAAATAAAAAACTTGCGACACAAGACATGAGCATATTTAAAATGTGTAGGTCAGCAATAACCTACTCTCAATA
The DNA here is from genome assembly GCA_000966675.3 of Picea glauca. Classification (NCBI taxonomy): domain Eukaryota; kingdom Viridiplantae; phylum Streptophyta; class Pinopsida; order Pinales; family Pinaceae; genus Picea; species Picea glauca. The sequence continues at coordinate 427,309 of JZKD02S2236112.1, forward strand.
CTTTATGGGTAGTGGTATCTCCACCAGCTTCTCCCACGTGCAACTCTAATAAGACCTTTTCTGCTTCATCTTTCTCAAGACAGTGCATTAGTACTCCATCAAAATTTTGACAAAACAGAATACCATTAATCAACTGAAAGGAGACAGATTTCAATCTTAGCACTCTTCTTTTAGTGGGATTGTTAAGCCCTAATATTGGCTCATTACCCCTTAATTGGGGCATATTAGATTAGTAATGCTATTTTATTTATGTCGGCTCTAGGACATTAGTTGTAATTTAGATTAGTAATG
>JZKD02S2236112.1:445018-530513 GCA_000966675.3 Picea glauca
GCGGGATTAGAGACCAAATTGTTGTTTAGTACCGCCTATCACCCTCAAACCGATGGACAAACAGAAAGAGTAAATCAGATATTAGAAGATATGTTAAGGATGCATGTGATGCACCCGCCCAGGAAATGGGAATACTACCTGCCATTGGTAGAATTTGCCTACAACAACAGCTACCAAGCATCCTTAAGGATGAGTCCATTCGAAGTTCTCTATGGAAGACAATGTAACACACAGAGTGAGTGATCGCAGAGAGGGAGGATTGCAACCTTCGCTCCTAGGCACTGGCAGACAAGGAGACGCAGGTCTCAGGGCATTGTGGTCTCAGCTCGGGGGTGGCTAGTGGTAAATCCATTAGGAGTCACTACGCCTACGGTTGGGTGGAAACGAGAACCCCTCTCAGCAGTTGCTTCCATTACTGAAGTCATTTCTCATAAGTGTTTTTCTTACATTGCATTTGAAATTAAGATGTTGTCATATATGTGCATAGAACTTGTGAAATTGTGAATGTTTTCCTGTGTAAGAAGGTCTCTGTAGAAATTGTGAATATGGAGTAGAGGTTAGCTCATAGAACTTGTGAAATTGTGACGGAATTTCAGCATGCGAGTGCCCGCGTAATGTTTGATACGAATATGTTGATATATGCTTATCACAAAGGATACCATGCACAAATTATGTCGATAAAATGAAGTTAACCATGACCAACCGTCCTCGGGAAGTTGTCTTCCTATATCTGGTCCCGGGAATGACCCAGTAAGGATCTCTTCGCAGAGATTCCCTCCTCAGAAAGGCTCACCCAGAACCCTGAATAAGGATTTGAATGCACAGGTCTTATTAACCCTGTACGAGGAGGAATGATCCTATTAAGGTTCCGAGATAGTAGTGATGTGAGATGAAATAAGTCGATGGATGAGATCTCGTCAGAGTACCCATGGTCATTCACGACCATTCGATTGATGGAAGTAACAAGAGCGTTACATACCTTGCCCCTTTGCCCTTTATCATCGTGCACAACAAAGAAATCGGGATCGTAAACTCCAAGACCTGAAAGAACGAACCTAGACCGTTAGATCTCAGTCCGATTACCCTTCGGTCGTTGAATCTGGAAAAGCTCCGCAGGGGTTAAGCGCAGGGGTAGGCATGCGAAGGAAGTGATCTGAGCCATCAGATCTGGAGTAGAAATCCCGTAAATCGTTGGATCGGGAGAAGTTTCATGAAGTATAACTTCTGGAAGGGGAGTGTGCAGGAGAAATGATACGAACTATCGGATCTTAGATCATAGTCCCGATAGTCGGAGTTAAACTCTAGTGTGCAGAGGAAAAGTCCTAGCCGTTGATCTCGGCAGGACATGTGTCAGCGTTTGGGAGGAGTCGAGATTTTTACCATCGGAGATTTGGGTAGTATAGAACCGTTACTTATGGAAATCGCGATACGCGATTTCCCGAAAGGATCTAAGCTGCCCAACAGTGGGGACACGGGGCAGAGGATCCTGGGGAGTCGGAGTTCGGCATATCGAGAATCGACATATCGGGGTTCTCGAATACATAGAACTATTGTCACCCGGAATTGCGATCTGTGATTTATCGATAAGATCCGAGCCGTCCGTTCACATGGGACAGGTGTCAGAGATCGGACGAAAGTCGCAGATCGGGAAATCGACATTCCCATGGACAAGTGCTCGGGGAAATCCAAGTGAAAACCCCGACAAGATCTGAGCCGTCCAAACAGTAGGGACAGGTGTTAGAGATCGAGCACCATCGACATTTGGCACATCCGGAAATCGGAATTTCCGAGGACAAGAGACACGGGACAGGATAAGTCACGAAATCCTGAGGAAAGGATCTCAACCGTTGATCTTGGTAGGACGCGTGGCAAGAGATCCGGGCGAGTCGGCATTTAGAACATCGGGTTTTCCAAAGGCAAGAAACTCTTGCATAAAGGAATCGCGATCCGCGATTTCCCGACGCGATCATGACCGCTAACCTGAGGGACGCGTGTCCAAGGATCCTGAAGAGATCGGGGCTCGGCATTTTGGGATTCTCGGTGACAAAAAACTCACGACAGGAGGAGTCGTGAAATCCCAAAACGCGACGGTCCCATAGTCATAGCACTCCAGTGGAGGACGGGTGTCACTCCATGCCATCATAGGGAGTGGGGACCATAGGCGCCAGAGCAAGGGACAGGTGTCAAAAGACCAAGCTTGGCCGCGAGTCAATGCCAAGTGGCATCGGGGATCGGAGGATCGGAATTTGTGAAGGACTGTGCATCGCGACATCATAAACCCTGAAACCCCGATGGGTAGCTATAGAGCTGCGGACATATGGTAGCAGGTCCTATGGACCGGGAACTGAACCAAGAGAGATAATGCGTAGGGAGCACGTCAGATTTCGGAGGATCACGAGTCTTGGGGGTGAATGAATTTTGACACGAGAAACCCCGAATTCCGATATTGAGCCAAGGATGGGCATTTCTCTAGTGCAGGTCTCTGGAGATTTCTCATTTGTGGGAGATTAACCCCGAAATTTTTAAATTATGATAGTGGGTATGTTACAGAAATCCTCGTTCACTTCGAGCTGGACGTCCCCAATTTTGGCTCTGCACCCATCGAATGTAAGTGCAAATTGTTGAGAAACTTCCAGGTTGAAACCCTCAAACTTAATAAAAACCAACCAACCATTCCTGTCTTGGTCCTCTCGGGAGTTATCAAACAACAAAAAAGTTTGGACACTGTTGGACTCAATTCACACTACAGGAGCCATAGCTAATAGCACAAAATCAACAAGGTAATCGACGATAGGGTTTGATAGGCTAGACATAGAACCATTTTCCCCCAAGCTTCCTCAAAACAAGCAAAGGCAACCCGAAATGCAAGGCAGAGTGTTAATTCTTATGCGTGCGAGGGTGGTAGAGTAAATTGGGACCATGCAAGAATATCATGTCGGTCTTTACAATCGACGACGCCTTGGTAAAATCTTACATTCAAATCACAATAGTGCATATCAAAAAGAATTTTAAACAAGATGTCAGATGAATTATCATGATTTGGCCCAAAAATTAATGTATTCAATCAAACCATTGCGTCAAAGCTTTTGTAAATCAACACCATATTAATAATAATCAAAAGCATAGATATTTGGTGTTTTGATAGTATGTGACCAGTGGTGTGTTTGAATTCAAAGAGTTATGACCACATAAACAAGTAGGTTCATAACAATCCAAAAGATCATTTTAATGCAATCAACATGAATTCCAACTGTGGGTTTTCACGCTTGCAGTTGTGAAAATGAAAACGAAAAGCAGTTATGCAAAAGAGAAAGATAATGGTGTCGTTTTTAAAAAGTTGCAACGATTATGGAGGGTTCAAAACCCTTGTGTAGACATATTGTAAGGAAAAGATAGAAATTAATATGGCTGCCAGCATGATGAAATAAGCATGGATTTTGTGATGGGACTGCCAAGAAAGAAAAGAGGATGTGATTCTATATTTTTGGTGGTGGATAGATTTTCAGAGATGGCACACTTTATCCCATGCCAAAAGACCAGTGAGGCAATGCATGTTGTAATTTTTTTTTTCAAGGAAGTTGTAAGACTTCATGGCCTACATAGAAGCATTGTCTTGGACAGAGACATAAAATTTGTTAGACACTTTTGGAGAAAACTGTCGAAGAGGTTAGGGATATATTTTTCCTTCATCTTATTTTATCACCCTCAGACAGATGGACAGACTGAGGTGGTAAAAATAAGTTTTGAAAACTTGTTGAGGAGTCTGGTTACTAAACACCATAATCAGTGGGATCAGATTCTGCCACAAGCAGAATTTGCATACAATGATTCACCAAACAGGAGCACTGGAAATAGAACATTCCAAATATTGTATGGAATGCAACCCAAGGCTGTATCTGAGTTGAGAGACTTGGAACAGAGTGAGATCAGGAGCGTTGGAGCAGAAGATTTTGCTACAGAAATGAAGAATCTCCATAGCTAGATTAGAGGATAGTTGCAGAGTTCTAACCAGGAGTACAAACGCAAAGATGATCAACATCTTAGAGAACTTCAATTTGAAGTAGGAGATCAGATTCTGTCACATCTCAGGAAAGAAAGGTTCTCTAGGGGAACATATAACAAGTTAAAAATGAAGAATATAGGACCATGTAAGACCTTGAGGAAGTTTGATGAAAACACCTATGAGATTGATCTGCCAGATGATGTGGGTATATCGCCCATATTCAATGTTTCAGACCTGTATCCTTACAGGGAATATGAAACAGAGGGATCAAAAGGTCAAGAGAAGATTCAGTGGGAGAAACAAATTCCTGTAGCAGAGAAACCATAGATGGACAAGATCGTTGATCAGAGGATCGGAAAAAAGACCAGGAGGAACACCTATTTTAAATATCTGGTCAAATGGAAGGGACACCCAATAGAAGATGTCAGTTGGGAAAATAAAATTGATATCCATAAGCATGGAAAATCAGTGTAGGAGCTCATGGACAGGAGTCCATGAATTTTTGTCAAGGGGAGTATGATGTAGGAGCATCGCTAGAAAGAACGTAGAGAAAGACCTATCAGTGTTTGGGAATCTATATAGAACCTCAACGGAGGAAGTTGCAGTAAACATTTTGAAGTACGCCTTAACTCAGCACCAAAAAAATATTTTGAGGCACGCTTGAGTAATCGCGAGTGAAGTGGGAGTTTACACTCTGGCTCTGGGATGTGACTGGACTAAAATAGTCGTAGGATAGGGTGTAATGTAGAGAAGTATCCAGGGGAAACCCTAAGATCCCTTTGAGATAAATAGATGTTTTGTACGCCCAACTGTGGATAGCTACATGGTAGATAGCTGCAAATTAGTTGGAGATTTCTGAGTTTTTCAGTTTTGTTTTTTATTAAAGTTGTAGCCATTTTCACTTATGAATATAATAGAGGAAAATTGATCCAATGCATGGTGTGGACATTGTTTTGCAATTCTCTGTTATTGTGATTTCATGAATGAATGCATGAATTTCGTTATGAGTAGATGGAATTATGAATGTTAGGATAAGTTTCAATTGTTTCTCTTCTATTGAGAGTGGTGCAAGGTGTGCACACAGAACACGAGGAGTGCATTGATGAAGTTTGTCTCGGTTCCGAAGTTTAGAAGAGATAGCACAAAACTTTCTGTTTGAAAGGAGTGCAAAGAGACTGGTGCAACCATAAGAATTTTAACCTTGCGTAAAGATATGGTGCAAGGAGTGCATAGATATGGGATTCAATTAAGAGACAAAGGGACTTTGCAAGAAGTCGAATAACTAGAAAAGGAGAATGCCAAGAGGGCAAGAGGAATTTCTCTTTGAGAAATACTTCAGATCTGACATATTGAAATCCCTAAAAATGCAAGGAGTGCACGGGAAATAGAAGTCTCCACAAGACCAATCTTGGGACGAATAACAGTTTCCATAAGTGTTAACGAGATGCAAGAAATGTACTTGCAGGAAGAAAAAGGTCAAATCCTTTGAATATTTCAAAAATCTTCTAAGTCTGAAGAAAGCATAAGCTCAAGGGGAAAGATCTTGACCATCCGGTCAGTGTCTAGAAAACAAAGAGAAAGGATAGAGGGGGAAAGATATTAGTCATTCAATCTCAGTGAAAGGGAATCGTAGCCTCCTGATCAAGGTAAATTTCACTAGTGATAAGCTTTGAAAGTACATAGGAGGAGCGGGGTTATGAAATTCTGAAATCATCAGAACCGTCCATCGAGGGGGACACGTGGAGAGAGATCATCATTTCACTGAATCACAACTCAGAGAAGTCAAAGGTAGAGTTATAAGAACTTGTGAATTGTGAAATTGCGATTTGATCACAGTCGTTTATCGGAGGAGGGAGTTGAACCGTAGATCTGGTCTCGTCAGGAGTTCACAACTCAAGAAATTAGACGTAGGAGTTATGAGAACTCGTCAAGTCTGAGTTCAAAATTTGATTTGAGCCATCGTATCAAGGAGAGATCTGAACCGTTGGTTTCCTAGGGAGATATCGGGAGGTCAGATATCAGGAGAGGGAGGTGAGAAGTCCTCCAACTTCATGAAATGCAAAGTCTCTATATGCGAAAAGGAGATCAAAACCATTGGATTGTGGGGATTTTCGACCATTGATTTGGCACTCCGAAATATCGACATTTCGGGAGTCAGGGTGTCTCACATGAAAAGACCCTATATGAAAATTTGTGATGCACCTTTTGATCAGGCAAGTGGTCATAGTCATGGTCACGAAAAAGAAAGGGCTTATCCAGAGAAGAGTTAGCGCCCGTTTGGCGTTGATGCTTGAAAAACGCTGAGGAGAGGGCTCGCAAGTCTCACACGACCCGTGTCTTTGGAGAAAGTACCTTTGCAAGTGGGTTTGGGGTATAATAGAGACCCAGAGAGTCAATCAGACTCAGTTTCTTGATCGATCCTAGACTGGGAGGTCGCGCAACCCTTAGGAGAGAAGGGGGGTCTGCATCAGATTGCAACATATATTTAGACATAGTGACTTGAACGCGCGACAAAGGCATTGGTCATAATTACTTAGCGAATACAACTTTGATATTAATTACATTAAGGGAACAATGACCATAATGGAAAATGTGTTGAGCCAGAGACCACACATATTTTAAGTAACACCTCTTAAGATGAATCTTCGAGAAAATATTCTTACAATACAGATTGACGATGATTGGTATAAATAGGTTAAGGAAAATATTAGACAAGATACCATGATGGTACTGAAGTTTGAGGGATATACATTGTACTATGATAGATTGTTGAGATATAACAACATAATTTACATACCGCCTAATGATGAATTAATAAGTTTGATCCTAAGTGAAGTGCATCGAGCAGTGTATATGGCTCATCTGGGAGTTACGAAGATGAAGGAATACCTTAAGACTTTATTCTTTTAGAAGGGAATGAAATAAGACATACTTAGTTATGTGGTGATATATCTAGAATGTCAGCAAGTGAAAGTTGAACATAGACATCCGAAACAATTATTACAGGCACATGTTATTTCATAATCAAAATGGGAAGTCATTTTGATAGAATTTATTGTTTCTTTTCCACTGACAGAAAGGAGACATGAATTAATTTTCATGGTAGTTGAGACTCGAACGAAGAGTGCACACTTTATCCATATATGTATGACGTATCAGGCACGAGACATAGCTAGAGTTTTTTTCAGTCAGGTTGTGAGATTACACGATGTACCAAGAAGGATCATATCTGATCTAGGATCGGTGTTTATAGGATGAATTTGGACCAATTTCCAAAAGTCTTTGGGAACACAATTGAACTTTAGTACAATGTATCAACCTGAGAAAGGCATACAAACAAAAAGAACAAACCAAATTTTGGAGGATATGTTGCATATGTATATAACTATTAGAGTTTGCATACAAAAGAAAACTATGAGAGTACCATTAATATGGCACCATTTGAGTTTATTTACGGGTGACCATGTCGGATGCCATTAAGTTGGGATCGTCTTGAGGATAGGGTCCTGGTAGGACCAAAATTGATTCAATAAATGGAAGAAAAAATGAAATCGATAAGGAAAAGGATTAAAGAAGCACAAGATCGAGAGAAGAGTTATGTCGATGTGCATAACATTGACCACAATTATGAATTTGGTGATCGAGTTTTCTTGCAGGTAAAACTGCACAAGAGTTTGATCAAGTTGGAAAGGGTTCTAAGCTCTCTCCTAGGTTTGTGGGTGTTACACATTTTTTTGGTCACTCTGATGATGACTTTACAAGCATGTAATCAGGACCTCAAAATCATCTTTTCCATGAGAAAAGTGACTGCTTTCCTCCCTTGCAAGACTACTTTTTAGAAGGACATCGCAAGCTACCTATAGTGTACAGTGTAGAAATCCATGATTTCCACAGGCTGCGCTATAGATGACTTGCGGGATTTCTGCAGGCTTCTCTATAGATGACCTATGGGATTTCTGTAGGATGCAATGTAGGATGGGTGCGACAGCATTTGAAACCCAAAAGAGGAAAAAGGTTCAAGAATTTTCTAGAAGGGGAATATTATGGAATGTGAGGTGGCGTCCATATCCTTACGATCCTACAGACTTCTATGATCTAGTGGGATCATGCTCATCGCTTTAACCACTTCAGATTCTCCTATAAATTAATGGGCTTCTCATGGAAAAGGTTAAGCACAGTTAAGGAAAGTTGAGCAAAGGATTGTTGGAAGAATAGGGTGGAGATTGTGTGAAGAATATTATTTCAGTTGATACTTGAGGTCTACATTTTCCCATCAAGCTTTTGAAGATCATATTCATGCAAATCTCAGAACAAGTATATGTGTGTGTTGGAATGAAGGAACACTAAAATGGAACTTGCGACATCAAGGCATTTCAGTTGTATCTTCTACTTTTGTTCAATATAATACAGTGATATGTTTCTTTCCCATAAAATTATTCTTATTTTATTACATGACTCCTTGATCATATGTTTAAGTTTTCATTGAATATATCATAGTTACTTTCACTTTGGTTGGTTTGTGTCATTGCATATTTGGTCTCACAAGAGCACCAAAGAGAAGCGAGAACAAAAAAGATATAAGGAAGTGATCTCAAAGGTAAGTCATCAATTCCTTATTTGACACTTAGATCAATGATTGTAACTTAGGGAAAGCATCATGTCCTATCATGTTTTGTTCTAGATCCATGTGGATCTAGGGAGATCATTTTATGTCTACATTTACCTATTTATCCTATAACAAAATTAGCAGATCCACTGGGGATACGACTTGATTGTGGTTTTTTGTTGTCCATTTGTTTTTTCCTACTCTTTTTTATCTGAATTCAGTCTCTGCGTCTGTAGGAGATCCATTCAGACTCTCTGAGTTTGAAAGTTCACTAAGATTTTTTACTTTTTTCTCAGAATTTCATGATTTTCATATGTGTCTGCACTGCGCCCTATACCTACCCTACGAAAACCTTTGATTTACGTACCCTAGATATTTTCTTCAGTGCGTACATTCCGTACCCTGTCTATTTCTGGCCTGCGAAAACTCTAGATTTTCGCATTGTAATTTGCTATTAGTCTGCGACGACGTCTGTGAAATTTTTGAGTGGGGTTTTGGCCTCTGTTGATGCCCATTTTTTTTCTTTAGTAAGCTGGGGGGAACTTTTTTAGCCAGTGTTTGATTGTTTTATTATGATTAACATGATGTTGATTGGTTTTCAAAGATCGAACACCTCTCTTAGTCATTTTCTAGTTTTATTTTTTTTATTTTTAACAACAAGGGTATAATCTCTGAGCTTGTATCTGAGTGCTTGTTCGATTAAAAATATTGGATTGGATTTGAAATTTTGGATTGATTACATATTTTGGATTACTTGATGATTGAGAGGTTATTTCTTCATTTGCATTTGGGGAAATACTTTCTCGTCATTTTTACTTTTATCTTCATTGAAAGTTTGATTTGGGTGTTTGTTTAAGGTATAAATTTTCTTGGAATACTTGTCCTTTCTCTGTCATGCCCTTGGTCTGGTCTAAGAAAGGAAGAATTCGAAGTTATCCATTCTTTTAAATAATCATAAATAAGAAAATTTATTGCATTTAAGAGAAGAGAACATTGAAGAACTTCATTGTTTATTGGTTGTTTTAAATTGTGTTCATTTAAAGAAAAAGGAAGTATATTTTGTAGCTTACATCATTCAGGAAACACCTTCTCCCTACTATAGATAGAATTCATTGAACGAAAATTTGCATCATTCATTTCTATTTACATATTGTTGGGTCAAGGTCTTATAGAACATCAGTTTCAATCCCGTCTCCCTCTTGAGTAAGAACAACCTTTAAAAATATTGTGAAAATCTAAAACTTAATTAGTAATCTTTTCTAGGGATCTTTTACACCAATATTAACTAGGATAGAGATTTGGAATAGGTGGTGAAATAAGCTCTCCAAAACAAAAAACACACAATAGAATCTTGTGATAGGGAGTATTAAATTCCATTATCAACATTTTTTCCTCGGAATCCCTTCTCACACAAGGGTCAAACCTGAGGTTGCATTGATATTGACAGAGTTACTCACCCTGCTTTGTTGATATCAGTGTAGATATTGCATGTATTATGGGGGTATCTTGAAGGTATACCCACAATGATGAGTGGAAGCCTCTCAAGTTGATTTCGGGCTAGATACCCTGCCCTTGCGCGTGGATCATACTATCGACTGTCTCCCTAGGTATCATTATTGTTTTTGGTGGCCTTAGTTGCCTATCTTCTTAGGGTCTTACACGAGGTGACTGTGGAGGGGAAAGTATTCATGATACCTGGAATTGACGTTGGTCAAACTCACTCGGGCTCCTTGGAGGGTATACCCATGATTATGTGTGGGATTTTGCACCAGGGTGTAAGTCCATTATGCAGGTCGTCAACGTAACTTTTCCACCCTAGCCTAGCCCCTTGTTGTCTTGACTTCGTGACATTGTATTTCATCACCAACTAGTGACTTCATAATAAGAAGGTTTTGTTTTCTTGGTTTTGATTCTTAGATTCTACTAGTGAGTGTTGTTTGTTTACATAATTGGCCATAGATTTTTTTCGTAAAATTTTTGGTTCGACCAACATTGACCCTCCACGCCATTCACGTAGGATACATAATACCTACGGAAGATACAAAAGTTTCTCAACCCTTTCTTCTTAATCCACCAGAGGAAGCTCCTCAACAGAGTGAGATCCAAGACCACATACCTTCACAAGCGGAGAGAACTAACTCTTTAGAAATTTTTTGAATTGTTTCCTATTCTTTGGATGCTTTCCGCTTACCTCCTGGATACGAGAGATGTATTCTCTGACTGAACTCATCCAGAGAACTTGTTGTTGACACTTCTGGAATACCAACTAGAATCCTTTCCAGACTCGAAAATGAGGATCCTTTTTGGACCACTGACATATCTCAAACTCCGAATTCTAGGCAGAACCCTCCCAGCTCAAAGGCAGAAGCTGACATAACTATCGTTTCTGAACCACTTGAGACATCTACTACATTTATGATACCTTTAGATCACTTTAACAGTACAACTTTCTATTTCTTTGTTGGTTCAGAGGCTGGTCCTAGCTCAACTATCCCTCTTCAACAGGCCCATTCCACAATGGTCACAAACACTACGACTATTCCCATTGGGAATATGGTGGCTAGCCAACCTCCTATTGGCACACCTCTTTCGTCTAGACAAATCCTATCACTCCCTCTTGGGTATAATTCTTTGAATGTTTCTATCCCCATTCCTACCCAAGTTCCATCTAGAGCTTCTGAAGTCTTTACTCCTCCTGGGTATAATGTTGCTTCCGGTTCCATTTCGACACCATCCCACTTCCTCTCCAGAGGGTCTTATCCACCTTTTATAGGAGGATTTGGACCTAGTGGCTCTACCACCTTTGGAATTTCTACTTCGTTATTCACTTCTGGTTATCAGATTCCTATTGGGAGATAGTATAACCCATGGGGAAAAAATCAATTTGGGGGTCAAACCCAAATTGGGGCATCATCCTCACTTGGGGGATAGCCCCCATTTGAAGGATATAATCCACAATATGGACAAAACATCCATGGATCACTAGCCCAATATTGGAATATTCTACTCAAGGAAATCCACAATGATTTGGGGGGCAACAAACTCAAGTTATCTCTTTTTTACCCACTAGTTCGGGCTAGTCATACCTCAGTTCTTCCAATCCTATTTGGGGTTCGAACATTCAACCTAGTGTCCCCCCCAAGGGAGCATCCCCAATCAGTACAACCCTATGGGCTACATGCCTCCGCACACATGTATGAATCTATTAGGACCTTCGCCTCACATACAGACTGCTTATGGTCCTACTGGTATACTGACGAGACTCCCTCCCCAAAGTCACTAGTATCCTATGGTGAATAGACAATTACCCTTTTTATCCACTTTGGAACTACTTGATCTGTCTAGAATCTTGAATGATCATATCCTACATTCTCCCCACTCGCCCGTTATACCATCCAAATTACCGTCCGACATCCCAAAATTTGATGGTAAACCGGGAGAGGATCCAAACAACCATGTCATGTCTTTCCACATTTGTTGTTCATACAACTCTTTGATGGATGATTCCATTCGGTTATGACTCTTCCAACAAAATCTCACGGGTTCAGCTGCAAATTGGTATATAGAACTACAACGAGGTTTCTTCACTGACTTTAATACCCTAGCCATGGATTTCCTTACACACTAACAATTACCGATTTGTTATGAAACAATAACTGAGATCCTGAGTTCCTTCAAGCAAAAAAAGGCCACTCACATCTCTGATCACATTCATGAGTGGAGACAAAGACGATGTTTGATCAAACTCGATCTTCCCCATCAGTTATTGGTAGAGTGGTTCACGAAATCATTCATGAATGAAATTTCTCGTGATATTTCCATGGATGGAGTTGTCACCAAAGAACAAGCTATCGACCGCCCTCGGTACCTCAATTTCATTTATTCACAAATGGGTACTCTTTACAACTTACTCCTTGATGCACCTCACCCATCTACTACCGCTACCTCAACTACCCCTACTACTTCTCATGTGGCTGATGGTGTGATTGGCACTTTCCATGATCAACCTCAAAATACAGAAGCCTCTCCCACCAACCCCAAGTCTAATGCTTATAATGTTCAAAATGCTCTGTCTCCTACTCCTCCCACCGGTAAAACCTTTGAGGTTAACTCTATTCATTCTACCCTTGTCGGAAAGAATAAATCTAAAAAAGGGAAGGGTAAGAATAAGGAGGATAAAAATAACCCGCACCCTGAGAAAGACAAAACCCAACCTGTCGATGATAGGAATAAGCGCAAACTCCGATACCCTTTCCTTATATGTGGTGAGGATAACTATATGAAAGATTGTCCGAGATGGGTCGAGGTAACTAAGTTCCTCCAAGGGACTGTGAAACCTCCCACACCTGTTATTTTTTCTCAACCTTTCCCTTCTCAATAGCAAGCTCAATTGGTCATCCATGACCAACCCTCTCCCTCCACTACTTCTTATGTACTCATGTGTATAGGTGATTCTAGAAATAATGATGTCACACTTACCACTTAGGACAAAGATTACTCTTCCTCAAACGAGAAGGTTGATGATATACCACCTTCATTGGTTCAACAACCTACCCCAACTTCACCTCCCAATGGTCCTCTTCATCTTGAATGACCGAATCTCGATACAATTCTTCGCACTACCCAAAAGGGTGTTGTTCGAAAGTCCTCCTTCAACCCTCATGCACATGCTGCTCAGAACTACAATATTGTAGAAGATATGGCACAAGCACCTTATGTGATGCTGGCTCTCGAAGTCCTTCAAATTTTCCCTGCTTAATGCAAGGCACTGCTAAAAGCTATCGGTAGAATTGATCCTATGGATACAAATTTGATAATTTTTTACCTCAAAGATCACATTCCGAGACTCCCCCCTCAACTAGCATTCCAAATACAAGTTGTTGTCTCCAACAAGAACATCTGTAGGACTATTATTGATGAGGGTGCCTCCATGTGTGTGATGTTTGTTGCCTGTTGGAAGGCCATCGACTCTCCTCCTCTTACAGAATCATATAAGATGCTTAAAGACTTCAATGGCTCTGGCTTTAATCCCTATGGTGTACTTCCTTCCTTGTCTATTACGTTGGAAGTCAAATCAGTAAATGTTGATGTTGAGGCCTTTGATGCACCTCTCAATTATAACCTCTTACTTGGTTGTAGCTGGATTGATGCAATGTGCACCATTGTGTCTACCCTTTTCCATGTTTTACATTTTCCACATAGGGGAAAGTTCATTATTGTTGACCAACTAGCCTTTTTCAACTTTGACACCCATACTAGCAACGTACCTTTTATCGCCAAGACACCGCCTGGGTATGAGAATGTCGGTGTGGGCCTACTTAAAGATTCGACTCTAATGGGTACATTCCCAATCCCACCTCCTGATGCTCCACCTCCTTTGTTTTCCTCGATCAACATGATTTCCACCTCTGTTCACAAAACTCACACATCTTCCAACCCATGGGTAATACCTGAACCTTGTGATTATCCTCACTATGAGAACAAAATGCCTTTAAGTCCAGTTGAATATGCCTATCAAGCCATTCAATCGACAACCCCTTCTTCCCTCTCTCTTGGTGATTCATCTTCTAACCCATTCCATGTTATTTTTTTGACGGACGAGATGATTATGTCAATTATGTCGATGGAAGACACCCCTTGGGATGATGGACATCATTGTTCCATTCTCTTCCTCGAAAAGCACACCATCGAGAGTTACCAATGGATATAGACTCCATCAACCATTGTTGTCATTTCCTCTATTTTCGAGTCGTCACATGATGTGTTATATAAAGGGAACTTAAATAATATTTTTCCCACCATCCCCCTCAACATATTTATTAAACCTAGAGTTGTTGAAAATATTCACATCGGAGCTTCGTGCTCCACTGATGAGGTTGTCGCATATAAATCACTTTTCCAAGAGTTTTGTGACATCTTCGCTTGGAGCTCTGAAGAAATGTCGGGTATTGACCCTGATATTGTTGTACATGAAATTAAGATGTACCTGGGTACTAGACCCATCCGGTAGAGACCTTGTCTAGTCCACCCCCGTAAAGTAGCTCCTATTAAGCTTGAAGTCAAAAAACTTCTTAAAGATGGATTTATTTATCCTATGGCTTTAACTGATTGGGTATCCAATCTCGTTCTGGTTAAAAATAAACAATGTACGATCCGTGTTTGCATCGATTATGGGGATGTCAATCAATCTTGTTCTAAGGACAACTTTCCCACACCCTTCATTGACCAGACCATGGATGATTGCATAGGGAGTGAAATCTTCTCTTTAATGTATGGTTTATCTGACTATAATCAAATCAAAAATCTTTCTCGCGGATTAACACAAAACCACTTTTATTTGTCCTTGGGGCACCTTTTCCTACCGGAAACTACCCTTCGGTTTAAAGAACGCCAGTGAAACTTTTCAATGTGCCATGTCTTATGATTTTCATGACCTTAAGAACATTGTACAACCATATCTAGATGACCTACCAGCACATTTCATGCATCGTAGTGACCATCTAGCACACCTCCGAGCCAGTTTCCTTCGTTGTCGGTTCTATCGTATACCCTTAAAGCCAAAGAAATGTGTTTTATGTGTGGAGTCTGACCAACTTCTAGGTTTTATCGTTTCACACAAGGGGATCAGGGTTGATCCTTTGAAGGTCGAGGTGATCCTCAATCTCCCTCATGCTTCTTCACTCCACCAGCTTCAAAGATTGCAAGGGAAGGAAAATATTTTATGTCGTTTCATCCCAAACTATGCTCAATTAATGCTCAGATTTAATCGACTGCTAAAGAAAGGTTCTAAGTTCATATGGGATTCCACTGCCAACAAATATTTTGAAGCTTTGAAACTGACTTTAACTTGTACCCCATTACTTTTCCCACCCTATTATAGTCGAGATTACTTCCTTTATCTCGCTGCTTTGGACTCTACAATTGCCATGGTTCTAGTCCAAGAATATGATTCATGCGATGAGAATGTCATATATTATTTGATTCGGAGTCTCACGACCAATGAAACCAAATATTTGCATGTCGAAAAAATGGCCCTGGCCGCTGTACAAGCTTTCCAATGTTTCTGTCACTACATCCTATTACACAAAACCACTATAATTTATGATTGCAACACCATGCAACACATTCTTACATGCCAATTTCTAGGGGGAAAGTATTCTAAATGGATAGTGATTATTCAAGAGTTTGACTTAGAATTTGAACACACTAAGTCTAATAAATCTTGGGTGTTTTCCGAATTGATGTGTGACCTTCCCTGCACTGAGACAGAAAATGTATCAGAAGATTCTTTACCCGATGAATATATTTTTCTGATCAGTTCCAATGACCTTTTGTAAGGAGATATCATTATAGATATCCAGATTCAAAATTTCTACCCCTATCTATCTAGCGCTGACCATCACTGTATATGATATCAAGCTCGTCAATATATCATCCTCAGTGACACTCTTTATTGTTGTGGGGTTGACTATGTTTTTGGACGATGTCTCAACTATGACGAGGATGAGAAATCATTGAATGACTGTCATTCTAGAGCATGTGGTGGGCACATGTTTGTGTATGCTACTGCCCAAAAGATCTTATGAGAAGGGTATTCTTGGCCTTCTTTATTTAAGGATTGTATTACCACCATCCAAAAACGCCATGCTTACAAAACATACAATAATAAAATAAGATCACATCCCTATCCCTTACACCCTGTAGTTTCCGTCAGACCTTTCACAAAATGGGGTATCAATTTTATGACATGTAACCCTCACTCGGTCAGGGGGCATGTATACATTATCGTAGCCATGGATTATTTCACAAAATGGGTAGAGGCGATTCCTACTTTCGACAATACTGGGAAATGTGAAACCCTTTTCATATTTAATCATATTATTACTTGATTCATGATCCCACAAGCTATCGTTACTGATCACAGTATCCATTTTCAAAATTTTATGATGTATTAACTTATCGACAAGTTGGGTCTTCGGCATGAAAACCCAACCCCCTACTATCCATAGTCTAACAACCAAATTGAAGCAATAAATAATATCCTTATCACTATGCTTCGTCAGATAATAGGAATCCATACGACCAATTGGAACATAATGTTTTTTTCGACATTATGGGCCTATCAGACATCTATGAAGTCTGCTATGGGATTTACCTCCTTTCAACTAGTCTACAACATTGAAGTCGTTCTCCCGAGTGAATGTGAAATACCATATTTGAAGCTAGTTGTCGAACTTCTCCCAAACACCTCTGCCAAAGAAGAACGTCTATTGTATATTATGCAATTAGATAAGACCTGTCGTGATGACGCCCTAGTTATTGAAACCTAGAAGAAACATGTAAAATTCCAATAAGAAAAACATGTCAAGCCACATGTTTTCTCTGAGGGAGATATAGTTCTCCTCTATGATCAAGATCATGATCTACTAGGAGGCAAAAAATCCGAAGCTATGTGGCATGGTCCATATATCGTCAAATGAGTGTTAGAGAAGGGAGCTTACGAGTTAGTAGATTATGATGGCCTTCCTTTGAGCGAACTCAAAAATGGGCTTTACTTGAAGAATTACTATGCTTAGACTATCTCTACATGAGTGCTTGTACATTTACTGTACCATACTCTTGTGTGATTTTTGTTATTTGGTTTCCACCCCCAACTACTTACCTTGCGTTGTGCTTGGTTTCCATATGTCGGTGTCCTCACTACCCTATATTGGATATGCTGATGGTGCTAGCCATAACACTTAGGACCTAGCTTCTGCTACTTGGGAAATCTATGCACCTACCAATGAACTTATCAGTATACAAGGTGTTTTCCTTAGTCGTGCAACCAATAATATCATAGAATATAGTGCAGTCATCAAATTATTAACCGATGTTTTTTCACTTGGGATTCATCGCTTCATTCTACGACTTGATTCGCAGCTAGTAGTGCTCCAGTTAAATAATGTCTATACTATCTGAAGTCCTACTTTGATACGGGTATATCAATGAATTATCTTCTCGGAATGTTATTTTGATTATATTGAATATCAACACATTCCTAGATGTCTAAATACATTAACTGATGCTCTATCTAATTATGTGTTAGACAAACATTTGAGACATTTATAAATGCAATCACACATTACACATTGTATATAGAAGAAGAGTATGTCGGTAGAAGCCTTATGTATATATATAACGATAAAATGTTTTACAAAAATGTTTTCCATCGAAGGACCAAATATCAAAATATGAAGCCCATGGCTTCTACAAAATAACATCATGGATGCTACTCACGGTAGCATACTACTGCCCGTGCCACACTAATAAGTAGCCGTCTAAGTGAGCCAGACACGCCTACAGTATGACATTGATAACGCCTCAGGATCTCCTCGATCGAGATGTCAAGAATGCTTGTTGTTAGACCCTCTAGGTTTTGCTCCATTTCCTCATAGTCATCGGCATCCCACCCAACTACTACACTTGCCTCTCCTTGTCTTTGGATCAGAGATGTGCTTGAAGGCTGGTGTGGCCCTACATCTACATGGTCAAATTTTTTTTATTAGTCTTTAGATCAAAAACACACACAAAAAAAACATCTTATATCCTAAAAAATCCAAAAAAACACTATAAAGAACAAAGTTTCTTTATTACCTAGATTCCCCACTGAAATCCCTCAGGGAGAAACAAGTTGGGATCGCCTAGAAAATACAGGCGGACATACGCATAATCATAAAACATCAAAATTTGGGGCCTTAACCAGTCAAAAAATGCATCATTGTAATTGACAATGGGGCCCGCTACATGTCGCGCCACAAGGTTGCACCACCATTTCATTCTTGGGTCTCGTGGGGCTGGTATTCCCCACTCTACCTGCAGCTACAAATAAGAGAATATTTCTAAGAAGAAAGACACCAAAATGGACCCATACCAAAAATTCTTTAGGTTTCCATTCTTCTTTTAGTGAGTTGTGTCTTCATACTGCAGAGCACACTGTCACACCAACTGAACACCCTAGGTTCTATACATTCAATGGCGTATTGAAAATAACTCTGGAGGGCCATGTGCAGCGAAGAACTTCCCGCCATCTATGCGATAGTAAAGAGAATGGTTATGAGAGTCAGATCCTGAAATCCTCTGATGGTCACTTTACCTTTGTGCCTCTCTGCCTCAGGTTCACAATTCTGACAGATTTACTCGCTCATTGACAAGCCACTACCTCGACCCCCTATTAGGGTCAGATGTGCCCCATGACAGGATAGCCCCGTCAAAAAGTAAACATCTTCAATGTCCAAGGAGAGAACATGAAAACCTGCATGAAACACTTGTTGGTTCATGTCCCACATGTGTACCAAGTACTCTAATAGTCTGAGTTAATCTCTCATGCCCTCGATCTTGAAGAACTTTAAAAATCCACACTGTCGAAGAGCATTGACGGTGCCTAGATCATTCAAATCCATGAAGTCATCATCCTCATTCTCTCGTTCTCTCCACTCCAACATTTTGGCAATCAAACACCTGCATGGAGATGAGAGAAGACAGTTAACAACTTTAATTATCAATTTTTGAATTCTTTTTGGTCCAATCCATGCATTTCTTTTTGGGTTTTTGGCCGCCACAATCGGGCTTTAGTTATAGTGTGGTATTTCCACTTGTCAGCCATTGGGCGCTTGTGAAAATCATTGTTTTCCGTAGGGCCCGATACTAGTCACCTGCGACATCCCTAACACACCCCTACTGGCCCAAAAACTCACCCAAAAAACATCTTTTAACCACTAAAAACAAAATTCAGTCCACTCAAAAGGAAGAGGATGAAGAGCTTACCGTCTTGATGGATACCATTCACCAAATGCTTTCGTGTGCTCCTCACAATTGATAACTAAAGTAAGGGGTGAAAAGGGGGTTTTTAGACAAGTTCCTGACCAAATGCAGATGAAATGGTAAAAGGAACTCTTACTCTTATTTATTTCACTTTTTACCTCTTTTCATAATATTTTATATTATATAAATGTATTTGGATATAAAACCTCAAGTCTAATAGTCTCGTGAGTTTCTTGTTTCTTGCAAGAAGAATATTAGGGTCCTAATTAACAAAATATGGATGTTTGTTCCGTAATTTGTTTTCTCTTTGTTACACATATCAATACTTTCTAGTTTTTTTTTAAAACCTCAAGTTCACTCTTCATTCGTTCTCGTGCTTGAAAATTTATGAGAACACAGCCGAGTATACTTTTGTCGTCTTTTTGTACTCATTATGGTAACATGAAAAATGACACACACGGAGTATCATTTAAGCTCTTTTCACACTCCATAAAAATGAAAATATTGTCGAGCAACGTTGTTCTATTCACGCTTGTAGAAGTATTTGAATAAAATGTTTGATGGGCGATAGTTTATTACTTTTTTGGTCTTGTCAAACTATTTTATGAAAAAGGAACTGAGAGAGTTTTCTTTAAGTGTTTTTCATACTCTATAAACATGAAAAAACACCAAATTTTCTATCTTTGGATTCGTTAAATAAACATCGAAAGACCCACATGGGACCGAACCACTCCTTCTTAGGGTTCGTTAAAAATACTCCAAAGGACATGCTCGAAGGATGAGTTTACATTACAAGTATATGTTATCCTTCTCAATCTTCTGTAATAATAAAGAGGTACTTGCCAGAAATGGTGGGGGAAAACTTGGGAAAGAAATGTGTTTATGTATTCGTGTCAGTGGCAATGTTAGTCACTCTTGAACATGACACACCCTTTTCATCATTTGAATCTGGGTTGGGAAATCCATTTGTCTCTCGTCTGACTTTCTGCAAGTTTACATCTTGGGTTGTCTTTGAGTCAATGCTACCAATACTGTCGTCGTGTCATCCATATGTTCAAGAGCAGTTCAAATAATCCCTCTCTTGAATCGTCCATCTACAATTGTCAATTCCTACCATGTCGGCCTTCCCTGTGTCAATTTCAAATCATATTCATGTTTTACTCTATCCTAAATATGTTACTTATTTCGTGTCATTGATGGGGGATACATCAAGGCCCTCCTGTGATGAGTCTCTTCTTGTCGAATTCAACTCATTATCGAGGGATGAGACTTAGAAATCATTTTATAGCTTAGAGCCTACATGCCCCAATGGCAGGTTTCTTTGCTCTTGACAGTGGATTCACATCATTGGTTCCTGATCAAAAGATTCCATCGAATGTTCGACTTCATCTCATTTATTAACATTCATTGGATTGTACTATAGTACCTTGGGAGTCATTGACATCAATGGTGATTTCCCTCATGCTTGTTAATGATTTTCATTGATAAC
Organism: Picea glauca; assembly: GCA_000966675.3. Classification (NCBI taxonomy): domain Eukaryota; kingdom Viridiplantae; phylum Streptophyta; class Pinopsida; order Pinales; family Pinaceae; genus Picea; species Picea glauca. The sequence goes on from JZKD02S2236112.1 coordinate 465,920, forward strand.
CGATAATCAAGAAGTTTCTGACCATGTTCGACTCTGACACCTGTAATCACATGGCTAGATTTGTACTTACAGATGACGAGTTTGAAGACCATGTATCTCATCATTTATGGTCTAGGTTACGATGGAATATTGATGATTTGTATTGACACATAGATCCACTTTATATGTCTCGTGGCTATGGTTGAATCCAAATTTTTCTCATACATAGATCCATAGTGTATTCTTGGTGGCTATGTAACATTTTGATGACATGGATCCATAGTGTATTATTAGTGTCCATGACTTACACTTATGAGTTCAATAATTTGTAGTCTGAACATGAGAATTCCTACTTCAGATATGGTATCATATTCTGCATATGCTTGTTTGTTTTCAAGTTCCCGATTGGTGCGTTCTTTGTTCCCGACACACACACACACACACACACATATTTTACAAAGTATTTCGGTCGTCACAAGTTCCCACATCATACTTTGGGGGGAATTATGTTACACATTATTTTGGTCATCTGATGATGATTTTACAAGAATGTAATCAGGACCTCAAAATCATCTTTTCCTTGATGAAAGTGACTACTTTCCTCCCCTGCAAGACTACTTTTTAGAAGGATGTTGTAGGCTACCCATAGTGTACAGTGCGTAAATCCACGATTTCCAAAGGCTGCTCTATAGCTAGCCTATGGGATTTTTGCAGGTTTCTATGTAGGCAAGGTGCAGCGGCATTTGAAAGACAAAAAAGGAAAGAGGTTCAAGAAGTTTCTAGAAGGGGAATCTTCTAGAATGTTAGGTGGCGTCTATATGGTTATGATCCTACTAACCTCTCTGCTCTGCTGGGATCATCTTCATCCTTTTAACCACTTCAGATTATCCTATATAATAATGAGCTCCTCATGGAAAAGGTTAATCACAGTTAACAAAATTTGATCAAAGGATTGTTGGAAGAATAGGCTGGAGATTCTGTGAAGAATATTATTTCAGTTGATACTTGAGGTCTACATTTTCCGATCAATCTTTTGAAGATCATCTTCATGCAAATTTCAGAACAAGTATATGTGTGTGTTAGAACAAAGGACCACTAAAAGGGAACTTGCGACATCAAGGCATTTTGGTTCTATCTTCTACTTTTATTCAATATAATACAATGACATGTTTCTTTCCCATAAAATTATTCTTATTTTATTACATGAGTCCTTGATCATATGTTTAAGTTTTCATTGAATCTATCATAGTTTCTTTCACTTCGGTTGGTTTGTGTCATTGCAGATTTGGTCTCACAAGAGCACTGAAGTGAAGCACGAACAACAAAGATATAAGGAAGCGATCTCAAAGGTAAGTCATCAATTCCTTCTTTGACACTTAGATCAATGATTGTAACTTAGGGAAAGTGTCATGTCTTATCCTATTTTATTCTATATCCAGGTGGATTTAGGGAGATTATTTTATGTGCACATTTACCGATTTATCTTATAACAGCGGGATATTTCGAATTTGTAGAAAATAAATGACCTGTGTCTTATCTACTCTCCTTGCCTAATTCTTTGAGCTGTCTGCACGATATATTTCATCTATCTATTTTGAGACGTTATGTTAGTGATCCTAGACATGTGATTGAAATGATCTTTTTGCAGGGGTCGGACGAGGGTTCTCTTACAGTGGAGCCAATACGCATTATGGGCCATCAAACTCGACAACTATGACATTGAATAGTCAATCAGGTGAAGGTCCAATGGGACAATTATAGTCCATACTCTGCTACCTAGGAGGACACATATGTTATGCGTCAATGATTTCCTTACTTGTTTGATAGATTAGACATATAGATCTATGTCAGATACTTTTATTTACTTTCATTTATATAATGTACAACTTCAAGACGAAGTTTAAAACAAGAGGGGATGTATGTAACATCCCACTCTACTAAGCACACTTTTATCGACTTATTCTTTGAGGACACTTGCATGCAAGTGATCCAATTATGGTACATGGTGATTTTGTTTCGATTATGGATTATACATGACGATGATGATGATGTGGTGTAACTTATTGTTTTGATATATATGTATTAATAGAGGCCATTGACGAGTTTACCTAAGTGTGAATAATATGTGACAAATTATGGATGTTGATGGCATCAATGGACCTCCTTGGACTCTGGATTGAGTCAGGGAGTGGATTACATTTTGTTGGATTATTTCATTTTACGCATATGTGACATGTGATTGGTTATAGTATGATTATATATATGGATCATTGACAATGTTTTGTCAATGGATGTAGGCTGACAATGCTTGCTAATATGACTCACACAAGGTGTAAAGGGGCGATACACAAAAACCATAAATTGAGAGAGAGTTGTGGTAGAGTCCCTGTCACAACATACTAGGACTCTCTTTGTGGCTCGAATTATAGGCTAATGATTACCTAGTTCGATAGGGTGGACTAAGACATTCACTGATGAATATTTCTAAGGGGCACACAATAAGGCAGACTCCTTATTCCTTAAAAGCCCTTAGTCTCTCATAAGGTCGACCAAGTGGAGTGTTGACTCCAAGCGTTGAAAAAACTACCAAAACTAGTCAAAGGTGAGTGGCACCCTTGGAGAACGGAGGTATGTCTTGAAGGTCACGTCGCGTAATTAAAAACTTGAGTCAATAAATCTAGGTGGCATAGAAAACTTCGAAAATCATTAGACCTTGTCGGATTTAAATAACTAATTTAAGAGTGAAACTATTAATTATAAATCCCAATAAAAGTCAAAGAATATTTCAAATACTAAGCCTAAGTCTAAGTTTAGTTAGGGGAGTAAATAAAATTTATAAAGTAAATTAAAAGTAAAGAGATAAATCAATTTAAGAGTTAAAATAATGAGAAAATAAAACAAAATAAGATATAATGCACATGTGTGCATGAAATTAATAAAAGAGAATTTAAAATAAGAATGAAATAAAAGATGAGAGAATAGGTGTACACCTAGGATGGTATCTAGAGTTTAGCTACCACTAGTGTAACTAGAAGAAGACTCCTAATCAAACTCTAAGTAAGATCTAGTTAAGAGACACTCATTAATGAGAATCTGGGGAATAAAGAGACAACTAAAAATGATTTTAGGAATAGATTGGGGAATGTGAGGGAAATTGACTTTGTAACTAAAATAAAATTAGTAATTACTTGTGCAACTTGGGGAGAGGGTGACAAGTGTGAGGGTGAATAATCCTAATTTATTTTCTTAAAAATTTAATTAATTGTGCATGTGGACATGTGTCAGTGAGGAAATTCCTATAAAACAAATGGACTAGATGGGAAAGGGGGACACTGATTATTGGTAAAGTTATGCTGCCAGATTCATTTTAGACCGTGTTTTACTTGTGAGTGTTGGGATACCAAGTTTGAGGATAGAGTGGTAGCTTTTCCTTGCGAGGCAAGTTTGGTGCTCAAGTATTTATGGTTTGTGTTTGCATGGCCCCTTTGCATTTCAGGGGGCTATGGGGAAAGAAGAGTACCCTTAGCGTTGGATGGGAGGTGCGAGTGAAGTCTCTGCAATTAGAAAGCGGGAGGTCGGAAGGAGTGTCAGTTGTGGAATATCATCTTCAAGTTCTTTGTCGGTTATAGTGATCTTATTGATATTTGTAATTGTAATAAGATTTCTTGTAAATGAGTTTTTATAAATTCGCCATAAAACTGTGATTGTAATTCTAAATTCAATTTTGCAAGATTCTTTATGGTTTTTTTTAGATATAGAAATGATAATCGCTGCTAATAGATATATTTACCCAAATACAAGTTATTCTTGGTCGCTGCCTTCGATTTTCTTATCAGAATATTACAATTTAAATTATCATTTTATATAATGACGATTGATGCAATGGAATGTCTCATGTTTGTATGTTGAGAAGATTGTTGTATTATATATGTTGTACATGGGAAAATATTGAAGAACTGAAAAATCCTTGCAATCATTGTTTTCGAATTTATAATTCCGAGGATAAAATCTGATTACAGGGTTGTCCAATTTTACTATTGAGTTATTGTGTTTCTACCTCGATGGAACAATTGAAAACTGTGTGTATTATTCAATTGATGCTTTATTCTTGAAATACATTATGGCAATTTTGAGTTGTAAAATCGTAAACAGTCTTAGTATATCCGATTGTTTCAGTACTGAGTTTTTACGCCCTTCTGGTAACCATTGACATGACATGTGCATTTTTTTTAAGTTACAGTTTTATGTCCTATGTTATGCACATTAATTTTTTTCCGTATGATCTTCCCTCATGGCGTGTGGGTATGGTGTTTTGCACATTGGGCCTTGATGTTTTGTTGTTGATTGACTTGTGGGCTTAGCGCTTGGGCACTGGTCGTTGCGATTCAATTGTTTATTGCTGATTGGATCTCTTCCACGATTGACATGCAATAAGTTTGACCCTTGGATTTCGAATTCTATGCTTAAAAAATTGCTTATGATCTGGAATTTTTATTTTTTTGTTAGAATCGTGGAAGCAAATAAACTGCGCCCCCAATTTGAAGTTTCGTTACAATGGAGTTTTATTTTTGATTCATTGTATCACTTGGACACTGGAGTTCATATTATTTCCTCTAAGATTGACCCACTGATAATTTACTATGTGTAAAATCCCTATCTCGATTTCTGATCGTTCAATCGCTTTTACTAAAACAAGAAATTCATGGTTTAATTTCATTGATTCAATCCATAATTTCTAATTACTGGGTCTCTGTTTTTTTAGTCTTTGGACGCCAGGAATGATATTCCTGATATGCCTTTTGAACCTCTGTCATCATCAAATTTCAAATTCTGTCCTTATGATATATTTATTCGTTGTCTTTTAGAATTTATTTCCTAGATATTAGGAATTTGATTTCTCCCTCTAAAGCTTAACATTGTTGGTTCATCTGTTCGCTTCCATATCTTTTGGTTTTCTGTGTTTATTTTTAACTTTTCTTTCTTCCTTAGAGACTTCCAAGTTCCTCTTTGTGGCACTAAGTTTCCAGAGGATGTTCCTCTATCGTTAACTGGAACATAATCTGGATTGTGTAGAGTGTCATATTTAGGATTGGAACAGGTGTTGGATCAAGGGATGGAATGTATTCCGGAGCCTTAGTGACCTATACGTAAATATCTTTCCACCATTAAAACATTGCTTGTTAAACAAAAGTTTCATATTTTCCTTAATAATATTTTAAGGAGTGATTGATCTTATTTTAGTCCTTTATTTACCTATATGTAAGTTTGCATATGAACCTTATATATTGCTTAATATGTTTTGATTTTTATAGTTCTTTATAATGGATATGCGAGTTTGATTATGAAGTATTTACATATTATATATGTGATCTTATGTAATTCTTTTATATGGATATCTAAAGTATGTAATTCTTTTATATGGATATCTAAAGTAGCTTTAAGTCTTACATATTACTTGTTATGATGTGATATCTTATATTCTTCATATATGGACATGAAAATTGGTATGAATTCTTTATACATTACTTAATGTGTTTACCTTTTTAATTTTTAAATGGATATGCAAAGCACCTTGAATTCTTATATTGCTTATTATGATTTTTTTATAGTTTTATAAAAAGAAATTTATGATATATGGTTGATTGAATAATAGTGATGTTTCTTTTTAATTGATTGTGATGAAATTAATTGTGTAAGTTATTAATATATGTTTTGACGCTTGTCACTTTTCGAAATGCTTGTTTTCAAAATTTTTTTTTTACCTTTTTTATGTACTCACTATGTTTTTTCATAACAGAGTGGACGTTACAATGTTCCTTGTCATGAAGGATACTCAGATTCACGTCCTTATACACTGTAGTGCAAACAATCATGTGATACACATACAATCTAATATCTACCATGTTGCTTGAATCCAACTAACATGTTCTTATTGGTGGAATCCTTCTTATAGGTATTCATATTCAACTTTTGATGTATATTCCAACATTTATCTTCCATGTGACCATCTACATTACAATGGTTGTACTGGTTTTTGTCTTGTTATATTTTCCTTTCTACTTCTTCTTCTTTCTTGCTTGGAAGAATCTCAGAGGTATTTTTATTTAGAATTACTTGGATATCATTTCTTATGGCCTACATTCTCTAGATAATGTTCTTGCACACATGTCTCAGCAACAGTCCTTTTTTTGAAGGGAATCTCTTGCTTCCAAAAATGACTATGGAGGCCCCCCCAAAATTTGAGAAGTATGTTTGGGTTCTTCAGAAATATACCTAACATAACAACCACATTCTTGAGCTCATTGGTGTACTCTTTCTCTCTCTTTACCTGCCTCACGTGAAGTTATGCCAATGGATCCATTAGTCCTCTACATACCCAATATCATAAAACTAGGACTTCATTAGGGTTTTGAACACCTCAAAATTAGTTACTTGTGGATATCCCTTTAGCCTAAGTGTCTATGTGTGTCTTTCTGAACCGGTTGGTGTGTGGCCCTGTAGTTTCAGTAAGGGAAAATGAATATTCATCTCTTCATCTATATTATGAACAATGAAGTACAGTTCTAACATTAGAAACCAATGATTAAAATTAACAACATAAATATGAACTTGGAAGTGTATGATGTCCACTTTTTATCCCATTTTAAACATAGGTTGTGAAGGAGTGATGGAAATAGAAATTGGTTTCTCTTTCTTGTGCTCTTTTTTGACTCATTTTCTAGGTCTTCACTATCTCGTGATTTGTCATCTAACTCAAATTATGATTTAGAGCCACCAACCTCCCCAATAGGTCTAAACATCTTCACTAGAGCTTCCATGAGGACGTCCATTTTTTGAGAGATATTAATGGCTTGTCATTTTGACTTTGCAAATATCTCTTCTACTGCATCCCAATGGTTGTTATAATTGGACTCATTTTCCATTGATACAACTCTACAATTTCCTTTTTAAGCCAATTCCTAAATCATGCAACTTCCCACATAAACCCGAAATAAAACTACTCTAACACCAATATGATCTATAACTATGATGAATATTCCAGTGGAACAATTCATTACAATATATCTTGAAATATTATGAAATATTTTATTAGGTAGTTAATTTCCTTAAACCTCATATTTGTTATTACTAACTTAATGCCCAAATTTATGAAAATGACTGAAATGAAAAAAGAAGAGAACAAGAAAATGATCACATCACCCACACAAATGAACAAAACTTCTATCTTCGGAAAAATAATATGGAGAAAACACAACTAGAAAGTTAGGCCTATCCTCTACTCTATTTTCTTCAATTATGAAATGCAAGTACAATGAAAAGATCAATTGGAGTTTCCTTTGACATTATGGCCTAGATTGCTACTATATAATCTTCTACCTCCTCTATTATGCCCTAATATCCCACTCATATATGCTCTACTCAACTGTGGAATAATTACAACACTAAAACAATGGAACTCCTTTTCTTCCTATCTGCCTAATATTCAACATAGTTTGATAGTAATCTAGGGTTAGGGCATTTTCATACCTCATTCGTAAATTAGTCACAGGGTTTTGGACCTTCTAGAATATTCTTGAAAATACATCCATGACTATCCCCACACATGAGTAACATCCATGACTAGCCCCACACATGAGTAATGGGGGTTGATGAATAGTCTCACACATGACTAATGGGGGCTGACGTGGTCTCTTCTCATATCATGATGTTCTAAAAGGTAGCATAAATTCCACATACAAACTATGATTGAGGTGATTTTCGAACCATTGAAAAAATATTGATGTGTCAAATAGTTTGGACGAGATATGAGATAATATTATAAGTATTTGACCATAAGTTTGATGCAACTCTAGAAAGTTATGGATCTAAATCTCCACACTAGGACCTACCACTAAAATAGGCCTTGCAAACCAATTCCGCCCATTATTCCATACAAAAAGTACAAAGATAAATGAAAAATTATATAATGATCCATTTCTAATCATCTCTTTATCTTATTTCTTACTTTTACATCTTTCTCATGTATTGATTCGTATAAATCCACCTAATAGCTAATGATGATATGTTTTGCATCGTCATAAACTAAACACAATTAACATGATATGTTTAGCATCACCTACATTAAGATATATAGGTTAGGATACAAATGTAAAGGTATGGTAGAAAAAGAGGACTTAGGTTATCCATATTTTAAATAATTTCATAGATATGTAAACATGAACTTGGTCGAATCCAAGTAAAAAAAAAAAAAATTAAAAAATTAAAGATTAAGAGCTTACTTGGTTTACAAAAAAAAATACCATCTAATTTGAAGGGGATTCAAAGGAAATCCATGTCATCTCTAACACATATATGTATTCAAAGAGAACAAGTTAGAGTGTTGTTTTTCATACTCCTTTCCCTAATTTATGGAAAAGGAACACAATACAAAGTACTGTGTTTATCATCGGTTTTGTAAATGACGTTGCTTCAACCTGAATGGTTTATTCACAAACAAATTATAATTCTTAATCCATGCGATAAAAACAAATCTCAATGCCATAACATGTGACAAGGTTTATTTATTTATTGTAAGAAAATATATACTAGCAACAACCACTTTATAAAAGTGGTTGATATACGTCGATCGATGTCATTAAATTGGAAAGGTGAAAAATGGCTTTGATCAATGTATATCAACCACTTTTATAAAGTAGTTGTTTTTGGTTGACGACCAACATGTCTAGGGAATGACCATTCATATATTAAATTAATTATTACATTTGTGTAATAATATATAATAATAATGTATTAATTTAATAAATTAATGTATTATATTACTGTATATAAATTAATGATCTATTAATAATGTAATACAATAAAAATGTATTAATTTACATTAATGTATAATGTAAGATGTTAATTGCTTGAAACATTAATACATTAAAGTAATAAATTAATAGTATTATTTTTAATAAATTAATACTATATATATTATTAATACATTAACACTATTGATACTTTTTTACATAAATGCAATGTATAAATTAAAGTATTAATTAATTGAAACATTAATAATGTAATGTATTAATTGATTAAGATATTTATACAATATTAATTAATACAATGATAAAGTATTAATATACTAATAAAGTAATAAAACATTAATGTATAATGTAACATGTTAAATTATTGACACGTTAATATATTAATTGAGAATGACCTTGGTTCACTATGGTTGACCATGACCATGGTTTCTTATGGTTGAGCGTGATCATGGTTTCTTACGGTTAACCATGATTATGGTTAAATTCGGTAGACCTTGGTTGAATTTGGGAAGGAAAGGTTGACTATGATTGATCGTGGTTATCATTCAACATGGTTGACTGTGGTTGACCATGACCATGGTTGACTATGGTTGATGAGGGTTTATTATGGTCGACAATACACATGGTTAACCTTCATTTACAATGTGAATATGATTATGGTGGGCCATGTTGATTATGTTTAACCATAGTTTACTATGGCACTACTACATTGCAATGTTGATCATGTTTTGTTCATCACATTGCGACACTAGATTTTTTTCATCAAATTGTTACTTCAACTTGTGTTCGTCACATGAGATCATAAGATTATGGTCATGAAATTACAAGAAATGATTTTTGTTTGTCACGTTATGGCATTGGAATAAGTTTGTCAAAATCCAATAGTGGTAAATATTCATCTCATTGCAATGTTGGTTTATTTTTGTCACATTGCCACATTCGGTTGTCTATATCACATTGCGACAATGGGTTGTGTTCATCTCATTGCGACATTTGGAAATATATGTCACAATGCAACGTCAAAATATGTGTGTCATATTAGAACATGAGGATATGTTCGTCACATTGTGACAAGGCTATGTTTCTCACATTGAGACATCACTATGGTTGGTATATTGCAACGTTATTATGTTCGACGCATTGTGACGTTTGCAAATGTTTGGCACATTGTGACCATTGGATATGTTTGTGAAATTGCAATGACAAGGCGATAAGAAACACATTGATATGTCTCGCAATGTATGCCATATTGTGACATTAGGATATGTGCATCATATTGAAACATATTAATATATAATGTATAAGTTAATGTATAATGTAAAATGTAACGTATTAATTAATTCATACATTAATATTGTAATGTATTGATTCATTAATACATTTATACAATATTAATTAATAGAGTGCTAAAGTATTAATACACTAATAAAGTAATACATTAATAATACATTATTAGAGAAACAATACAAAAAATTACATTTTAAACATTTAATGCCTTTAACATATTAAATGCATTAATAAATACATTGAAAACATATTAATATTTGAAAAAATAATAAAGTATTAATACATTCATGTATAATGTAATGTACTAATTAATTGATGCATCAATAATGTAATGTATGAATTAATTAACAAATGTATACAACAATAATCAATACAATGCTAGAGTATTAATACACTAATAAAGTAATATGTTAATAATACATTATTAGAGTAATAATAGAAAAAAAGACATTTTATACATTAATTAACACATTACTAAAGTATTTATACATTAAAACATTATTGAATTATTAATGGTTAAGAATATGTGGGTCTAATGGTTAAGAACATGTGTTTCCTCTTAAGAGGTCACAGGTTCAAATCCAGAGGGGGGTAGGGTATGTATACCTTCGTAGACTTTACCAGTCAAATCGTTGGGCGGAGGGGGGTCCCTTGTCCCACAAACAACAGGGTCTCATACACCAATTTGGTGTGCTCGCTTGGCCGTGACCTTAAAAATAGATTATTATTATTATTATTATAGTGATAAATTAATACATTGATTATGGTGGGACATGTTGATTGTGTTTAACCATAGTTTACTATGACACTACTCTATTGCAATGATGATCATGTTTTGTTCCTCACATTGCGACATCAGATTTTTTTGTCACATTGTTAAATCAACTTTTGTTCGTCACATGAGATCGTAAGATTATGGTCATAAAATTTCAACGAAGGATTTGTTTCTCACATTATGGCATTGGAATAATTTTGTCACAATCCAATAGTGGGGTATGTTCATCATATTGTGATGTTGGGAAATGTTTTCCTCATTGAAATCATGGTTTATGTTTGTCACATTGCCACATTCGCTTGTCTATATCACATTGCGAAAATGGGTTGTGTTCATCTCATTGTGACATTTGAAAATATATATCACAATGCGACGTCAGGAAATGTGCGTCACATTCAAACATGAAGATATGTTTGACACATTGAGATGGTAGGGATGTGTTTGTCACATTGCAACATTACTATGGTTGGTAGATTGCAACATTATTATGTTCGATACATTGCAAAGTTTGGAAATGTTTGGCACATTGCGACGACAAGGCGATAAGTAACAAATTGCTATGTTTGAAAATGTATGTCATAATGCGACATTAAGATATGCGCAACACATTGAAACATATTAATGTATAATGTATAATGTATAATGTAATGTATGAATTAATTAACACATTTATACAATATTAGTTAATACAATGCTATAGTATTAATACACTAATAAATTAATGTGTTAATAATACTGACGATGACGAGAGAACAAAACAACCCTGGAAGGAAGGATAAGTTACCCGCATTCAGGTCTGAATTACAGAGCTTGCCTCCTCGAGTGGTGGGAAAGAGGGAACGCTACTGCGGGAGGAAGGACTGATAACAACGCTTGCCCCCACATGTTTTAATTATTTATAACGCTTTCCCAAGTAAAAAAGGATTGATATAGCTCATGGATACGCCCCACACCTGGCATACCCGGATCTCGGAAAAGGTTCCAAGTTCGCTTGCAACAGATTTTGAAAAACCCCTCCATTCTATGTTTTTGTTGCATAAAAACACTCTTTTAGGGGGTCAGAGTAAATACATCATCGGATCAATAAAATCTATTTTATTCTTCATGAAATATACCCTTTTACAACGTTTCTATATTATAGAAGCTCATCGGCCCACTCAAACTGGATTTTCTTCCTATTGAACATGGCCCTTTCGGGACGTTTCTCCATGTTTCCCGGGATGGAAGCATTTTCTTGTTGAGCGCCTTTATGCTTGCTAGAAGGAATAATGAACCTAGGGATGTGAACACCGAAAGACACAGTCATCACTCCTACCCGTTTTTATCTCTTGTTGCTTGCAATACATTATTAGAATAATAATAAAAAAAATACATTTTATACATTAATTAAAACATTACTAAAGTATTTATACATTAAAAAATTATTGAATTATTAATACAATGATAAATTAATACATTGATAAAGTAGAAATACATTGGTGATACATTATTAAAGTATTAATACATTAATATTACATTATTGCATTAATAAAATGTAAAAATTAAAGTATTAATACTTCAATGTATAATGTAAGATGTTAAATTATTAACACAATAATACATTACTTGACAATAACCATGGTTCACTATGATTGACCATGACCATGGTTTCTTAGGGTAGACCATGAGCATGGCTAACTTTGGTAGAGCTTTGTTGACATTGGGAAGGGAAGGTTGAATATGATTGCTCCTGGTTGTCCTTCACCATGGTTGATTGTGGTTGACCATGACCATCATTGACTATGGTTGACTAAAGTTTATTATGGTTGACCATGCACATGGCTTACCTTCATGGACCATGTGTATTTGATTATGGTGGGCCATGTTGATTATGTTTAACCATAGTTTACTATGGCACTACTACATTGCAATGTTGATCATGTTTTGCTTGTCTCACTGTGACATTAGATTTTGTTCATCACATTGTGACATAAACGTTTTTTCATCACATTACGAGGAAGTTATGTTTATCAAATTATGATGAAGCATTTTCTATTGTCACATTATGGTGTTGGAATAGGTTTCTCACAATCTAATTGTGGGCTATGTTTATCACATTGTGATGTTAGGAATTTTTCATATCATTGCAATGTTGGTCTATTTGTGTCACATTACCACATTCAATTGTGTACATCACATTGGGACAATGGGTTGTGTTCATCCCATTGCAATCTTTGGAAATGGCTATCAAAACGCGACACCAGGATACACGTGTCACATTAGAACACAAGAATATGTTTGTCACATTATGATGAAAGGGTTATGTTTATCACATTGCGACGTCCATTTATTTTCATCATATTGCGACGTTACTATGTTTGGTAGATTTCAACGTTTTTATGTTGGACACATTGCGACCTCGAGATATGTGTTTGACATTGTGACTACAGGGTGATGTGCAACACATTGCTACGTCTCAAAATGCTAGTCATAATGCGAGGAAATGTTCATCTCATTCCAATGTTGGTCTATGTCTGTCACATTTCCACATTCGATTGTGTGCAACAGATTGTGACTATGGGTTGTATTCGTCCCATTGTAATGTTTCAAAATGTTTTTCACAATGTGTCATCATGATAGAAGTGTCACATTGGAACACGAGGATATGGTTGTCACATTGTGATGACAAGGCTATGTTCGTCACATTGTGACATTTGTTTATGTTTGTCACAATGTGACACCAGGGCTATGTTTGTCACATTGTGGCATTACTATGTTTCATAGCTTGCAACGTTACTATGTTTGACACATTGCAACATTTGGAAATGTTTGTCACATTGTGACATTGGACTATGTGTGTGACATTGCAAGATGAGGAAATGTTCATCACATTATGATGGAAGGGCGATGTGTGATACATTGCAACATCTATTAATGTGCATCACATTGCAACATTACTATCCACATTATGATGAAATAGCTACGTTCATCAGATTGTGACATTGGTTTATGTTTTTAAAGTTGTGATGTTACTATGTTCGACAAATTGTAACGTTACTATGTTTGACAGAGTGTGACGTTACTATGTTCGATGCATTACAACATTACTATGTTTGTCACATTGTAATGTCCAATTTGTTTAGATTACAATTTTGTGGCATCTTCATTGCATGACAAGGTTTGTTTCTGTTTGACGCATAACTAAAAATGTTTTTTTGACATAGTTTTGGAAAAAAATATCTAATTAAGTGTTTCCTTTGGGAAAAAGATAACAACTTTGAACTGATGCGATATATTAAATAGAAGGAAACCTAGAATCATACTTGTATTTTGTAAGTTAGTTTTATTATTATTATTTTAAACAATTTAAATTAATCAACAAAATAATCATTTATAAAATATGTCTTGATAAATAATTATAATTATTATAATGATAATGATAATAATAATTAGTTTCCAAAAATAGAGTTATAAACATAGAGACATGGACTAAATCCTAATATTATTATACTTCCTTCTTAACATTCTTAAAGATAGAAAACACTAAAAAACATAATATAAACCTACTATCCACTATGACTAAAAATGCATAATGTTATTTATGTTAATACAAAGCAAGACTTAAAAGTTTACCTCACTAGTTTAGCACTAAAAAAATGAAACAATGTTATTTGTAAAAAAAATTATAATTATTAAATTTAGGAATTTTTATTTATGTTAATACATAGCAAGACTTAAAAGTTTACCTCACTAGTTTAGCACTAAAAAAATGAAACAATGTTATTTGTAAAAAAAATTATAATTATTAAATTTAGGAATTTGAAAAATCTTAATAATTGTTAATTAAACTTTATCAACTTTTTTTTAGTGTCTATATATATATGTAGATAATTAAGAATGTTATTTCAAAAACTCTTTATAATTATTAAATTTAGGAATTTAAAAACTCTTAATAATTGTTAAATTAAACTTTATCAGCTTTGTTTTAATGTTTGTATATATAGATATGTACATAATTATTGAGGCTTATTTAAACTATGCTTAGGAAGGGTATGCTACTTATGATGGTAGATTAACCATACAGAAAAACAATAGTATATTTAAAGATATCTATGAATACAATGGTTTTAGTGTGTTATATGAACATGTTGGTATAATATTTTTTGTCATTTTATGTTTATGCTTGAATGTTTTTAAGACTACATCTAAATAACTAAATAATTATATTTATGAACATTTTTTTTATTATTAATTTAATTTGAAACAAAATAATATACTCTAATTAATTTTAAAATAATTATTATTGGAAAGCCACAATTATAACTCAATAAATAACAATACAAAATACCAATAATACAAAACATTGTTAAATATTTTTTCTTAAGATTTAAAGCATGGATTTGCATATCATGGAACCCTAAAATACTCAACTACAACTTTAACACAATTCTTACAACTATTTCTCAATACAATATATCTGTAATACAAAACATTATTAACTATTTTTTAGTTTTCATTAACATTATTAAATATTTTTCAGTTTTTCTTAAAAAAAAAATAAGAATTTTTTTAAAATATGGATGTGCATAAAACCCTAAAATATTCACTAACACCAAATTAACACCAGTACAAGAAGACTTGATGGATTAATCTGTATGAAAATCCCAAATGCTTGTAAAGATTTATGCAAACAACCCAATTCTATCATCATCTCTTTTCAAGAAAGAGTCACAACACTATATGAAAGTATGAATGTCAAAATTAAATTAGGGTTGTCCAATGCCAGAAAGCCACAAAAGAAAAGGAAAAAACCATTTAACCAAGTTGTTCTTTTACAGGGAGATCGTCAAAACGCCTTCAATGGTCAACGCTCTAGGCGTTATGCTCAGATCATTCTTGATGTTTCTTTATGATCATTACAAGACACTTCACATGGTGTGCACAATATGTGTTGACGGTCCCCAGAAGTCCTCTGCAACCACATCGCCATATTCCTTAAATTCATTTATGAGTATTGAACTACAAATTTGTTTTGAAAGTAATGGAATTTGAAAATAATAGAATGCATCTAACCTAAAACCAATCCTAGCAACTGGTATTTGTTGGCATGTCTTTTGACAGTAAATACAATCGTAGCAAAGAGTGCTTGGTGACATACCTTTTGACAGTGCCATAACCATGGCTTTCTTCCCTCACCTTCTTCACCGCGTCACCTTGTTCACCACATCGCACAGTTCATCTCTGGCATCTTCTTTTACTATCTTCTCCTCCACTTTCTCCTGCAAAATGCAATGAACAAAACACCTTCAATTCTATATGTTTTTATCAGTAATATTTTCATCAAATTGATTTTGCACTATAATTATTGTATACCCTCCTTATGATTTGCTTAAGAAATCACTACAGTAATATAAAATATACCGTGAATGCACTAGGCTCCGCTGTAGATATCCTTCGCCTTCTGCATGATGGCCTCATTAACACGCTCTTGATATTTCTCCAGCTCTACTTTATCCTATGGTGTGAGTGTGAATCTTGCTCTCATCAGAATCATAAACCCAAGAATCATAAGAGCAACATGAATATAACCCAAATAATTATTGATGTTCTTGATGGTAATCAACGATGGAGTAGCTTCCATAGAACAGAGTGAAATTGCACAAGCGCAATCCAGCCAAAGTTATAAATACATAAGAATTGCTCTATATACAGTTACTCCATACACTTTGATGAGATCATTCCAAGAGAAATGGTGAAAGCTACCAAAAATGAATGTTCATAGTGGAGATCTTCACAATTTCAGGCGAGGTAGTGGATCCACGATTGTCTCCTATCTCACACTATCATGTATGGGTCGTGTTTAAGGATCTTATTATCATATAAATATATGTCAATCATATAGTTAAATAGTAATAATTTTTTAATATGATTAAGTAAATGTGAAAAATAAACAGATTAACATTTAAAAATGATAATCACATGGCTTAAATATGTCAATTATATAGTTAAATAGTAATAATTTTTTAATATGATTAAGTAAATGTGAAAAATAAACAGATTAACATTTAAAAATGATAGGAAATTATGAAAAATATGTCAACATCTTTAATTGCTAAGCATGATATTTGTATAATAAAACCATAAGGCCATATCCACTCAAAGTTTATATGTGAAAAAGATAACAGCTGAAGTATGCGTGCAAATTTAGTGTCAGGTAGTATGAAAAAGATAACAGCTGAAGTATGCGTGGAAATTTAGTGACAGGTAGTAGGACTATTCTTACATACTTATTATCCACACGTTCCACTTGGTAGATATGGACGTCAACTAAAATTCTCTGGCTCCATGTGAATTGCGCAGCTCCCCATGGGCATAACTTGTAACGAATTCCATCAAATAAATATATTACTCCTTACTTTTTCCATCGATGGCATATATTAAAAAAAATCGACTTGTGTAAAAAATTCCATGAAAGAAACATATTCATTCTTATCTTTTTGCATCAATGGTATGCTCAAAAATTCGAAACTAAATCTCATGAAATTTCATAGAGAATATTATCAATATGAACCTAAATCTATGAAAGAACTACTCATAAGTCCAAGTGTGATGAACAATAAATATTAGTTGAATAACTACAAGAAAGCCATTTTCTAAAGGAATATTCTTCAACACGTTTTGTGGTCTGTGAAGAGCCTTTCACAAGAGACAATTAGCTTTTCGATTCTTAATATCTCTGTCCTTCCTATGTGAGATATTCCCTTGTGATTTTGGGGAAAAATTTATGTATAAATATTTGATTGATATGATAATAAGATAGGGATTTTACTGTGTAATATGGTTTACTAAGTTGGTATCAGAGCAGAGCTAAAAGCAATGGGAAAGGAGGGTCCATAAAAACGTGATAAATTTGTTTGATAATAAGATTTTATGTAATAAATTTGTTTGATAAACTTGGAAATAATGGAGTAAGCGCAAGTTGTAAGAATCAGTTATAAGCTTCAGTTGTGAAAGTCATAAGAGTCAGTTCTTATTTAAGAGTCTAGTTGTCTTTGGTTTGCATGTAACCGTCGAGCCTTTTCCTATATAAGGATGTAATCCGTCTTCATTGAATAATACAGAAGTGAGCATAGCCTCACCGTGTGTTTGTTTCTCATATTTTATCTTGGTATCAGAGCCACGAGAGTGAGGTGCATAAATATTTGTTGATTCACAAGCTGGATAAGAAGAGCCGTGTGGGTTTGAGTTGTGTGGGTTGCGTGAAGACTAATGTTCCCCGTGAGCTCGTGGAGGTTGAAATCGCGTGGAAGAATGAGAAAATTTGTGATTTTTTATGCGTATCAAACATATAGTGAGTTTTTATTATTTAAAGTGGATGTCTTTTATATAAAAATGTGAAGAGGGAGTTATAAGTTTATGCATGTGTATTAAAAGTGGATGCATGTTTGAAGTTTAAACTTAATGTGGGATACTAAAGTTTAAAAAAAGGAGGATATTTTGGATATTAAGGTGCATGCTTGATTTAAAGGTTGATATATGCATGTGAGGTGGTGTTATGATTTAAAAGTGGATGCACGCATGATTTAAGCTGAGAACAGAGCTAGATTTGGATTAGTGGATCCGAAGGCAGAGCGATAGACTGCTCAACACTTGACCAAAGTTTGATATTCTTGGTAATACAAAGATCCATTAGCAGAGATGGCGAATCCTCTGGCAGAGACCTACCTCAATGAAGCCAACAAGTTACATGGCTCGAATTTAATTAACTGGAAATTCAAGATGCAGACCCTCATGGAAGGCTATGGTGTCTAGAACATTGTGAAGGGAACTGAACTGAAACTTGATGTGACTGTAGGTGCGACAACAACACAGATCCAAGACTGGGAGAAGCGTGAAAACAAGACAAAGGTATTGTTGCACATGTTAGTTAAAGATAGCATAATTCCACATATTAGAGAAGCTACAACTTCTGCTGCAACATGAACAACTCTTAAAGCATTGTATGAAACTAGCAACACAAATCACATTTTGTTCCTGAAAACTAAATTGTTAGGCATTAAGATGGATGGAAATGAATCTGTTAGTTTATTTTTGGGTCCTATTAAAGAGGTGAAAGACAAGCTAGTAAATATAGGGAAAACTGTTTCCAACATTAATCTAGTGACTATTACCTTAAATGGTATGCTAGAAGATTATCATATGTTCATAACAGGTCTTGCAGCAAGGAAGAAACCTCCTACATTTGAAGAACTGATAGGTATTTTGTTGCAAGAGGAAGAGAGGCGCATGAATCTAAAGCCTAAGAGTAAAGATTTGGAACTGTGGTCAAATAATAGATTTGTGAGAGGGAGATCAAGATTAAGAGGCAAAGGAGGTAGTTCATGGCAGAGAGGTGGTTCATGGTAGAGAGGCAGTTCATCGTAGAGAAGACAATCTCCGAATCAAGGTATGCAATCTGATAGGAATGATTCAAAGGGTTGTTTTTATTGTGGTCAACCTGGACATATGGTTAAAGACTGTCATAAGAAGAAAAGTGATGAGGCTAGGAATAAACCTAGAACAAATTCAGGTCATTATGCGGAAAAATATTCAAATCAAGATCTCAGATTATTTATTGTTAGTGATGATATTGATGAATCCCAGAATCTTGACTCACGGGATCTTTGGTTGTTTGTGTCTAACGCTACTTTATTTATTGAAACAGATGATTCTGATGCCTGGTTTGTGGATTTCGGAGCATCAATACATATGACTTGTAATAAAAATTGCTATGCTAATTTTAAACAAACACAGAATGGTGCCAACATATATATTGGAGATGATCACGCTCATCAAATCAAGGGATATGGAGACATTCCTGTGACATTGTCGAATAGTACTGTTCGTCACATTTCCAATGTGGTGTATGTGCCAGAAATAAAGAAAAATTTGATCTTTGTGTCCATGCCAGATCAAATCTTGAAGGTTGAATTCTTCAAGAATTATTTCATAGTGAAGGATTTGCGGGACCACTTCCAAACTGTTGCAATGGGAGTGAGAGTAGCAGGTCTATACAAACTTGATGTTACCAGCAAAGCACATCATGCACTGACTTCTGTAGCTATGCCAACAGAGATTCTTTGGCATCAAAGGTATGGACACATCAATCATCCTGATTTATTATTATTACAAAAAAATAATATGGTTGAAGAACTTCCCATGTTAAAGCATGAGAATGTTTGTTGTGATGGATGTGCATTAGGAAAGATGCACAGAGATGAATTCCCGTCTAATCCTCATAAGAAAAAGAGAGACGTGTTAGATCTTGTGCATACTAATGTTTGTGGGTCTATGCAGACTAGGTCTTTAGGAGGTGCATTTTAATTTTTGTTATTTATTGATGATTGCACGAGATACACATGGATTTACTTCCTTAGACAAAAAAGTGATGTTTTCGAGTACCTTAAAGAATTCAAAACCATGGTGGAAAAGAAGATAGGAAAATCCATCAAAATCCTCCATTCAGATCAAGGGGGAGAGTACAAATCAGGGGACTTCAACAAATATTGTAAAGATAATGGAATAGTACAACAGTTTACAGTACCTCACACTCCACAACAAATGGATTCGTTGAAAGGAAAAACAAAAATCCGGTAGAGTGTGCACGTAGTATGATGAAAGGTAAGAATCTCTCAAATGCATTTTGGGTTGAAGCCATAAATACTTCAGTTTATTTAAAGAATAGAAGTGCAACAAGGTGTCTTGATAATGTTACTCCTTTCGAGGCCTTGTATGGTTCCAAACCCACAGTTCATAATTTGAAAGTATTTGGGTGTAAGGCTTTTGCACATATTCCAAAGGAGAATAGGAGGAAATTGGATGCTAAAGCCATTAAATGTATTTTCATTGGGTACTGTTTTGAATTTAAAGCATACAAACTATTTGATCCTGCTACTCACAAAGTATTTGCAAGTAGAGATGTACTTTTCCATGCGAAAGAAACAGGAAATCATGACGACAACAGTCATGAAGAATGGGAGAGACTTCTTGATGAAGGAGTTAAAGAAGAGCAGCAACAACAACAACAACAACCTACACAACAGTAGCCATCCACGCAGTGACAACAACAACAACAGCAAGAAGGACTGAGTGATATGGACAATTCAAGTAGTCACAATTCACTTAGAGGTGAAGACAGATATTCACAAAGTGGGGAGGAAGATAATCAGATGAGAAGATCTTCAAGACAGATTCGGCTTCCTCAGAGGTATAAAGACTATGCCCTAATGAGTAGCATTTCAAATGTCATAGAACCCATGAGTTTTGATGAAACTAATGAGCATGATGAATGGTGAAATGCAATGGAGGAAGAATATGAATCTATAATGAAAAACAATACTTGAGAATTGACTGAATTGCCTAAACATAAGAAGCCCATTGGATGCAAATGGATATACAAACCCAAGTTTAAATCAGATGGTAGTATA
The DNA here is from genome assembly GCA_000966675.3 of Picea glauca. NCBI lineage: Eukaryota > Viridiplantae > Streptophyta > Pinopsida > Pinales > Pinaceae > Picea > Picea glauca. The sequence continues at coordinate 487,213 of JZKD02S2236112.1, forward strand.
GATAACTATAAGGCTAGACTGGTGGCAAACGGTATTCACAAACATAAGGTATTGATTATGATGAAACATTTGCACCAGTAGCTAAACTAAATACTATAAGAATGTTAATTGCTTTAACTACAAAGTACCATTGGAAGTTGCATCAGTTAGATGTTAAATCTGCATTTTTGAATGGTGAGTTAAAGGAAGAGGTTTACCTTACTCAACCTGAAGGGTTTGTTGAAAAGGGGCAACAACACTTAGTGTGTAAGTTAAAGAAAGCATTGTGTGGACTAAAACAGGCACCTAGGTCATGGTATGAAAAAATAAACTCTTTCTTTCGTCAACAGGGTTTTATGAGGAGCAAAAGTGATCCAAATATGTAAACCAAATTTGATGAAAAGGGGTATATAGTATTGATTTCATTATATGTTGATGATTTAATAATTACAGGAAATGTAGAGAAGTTAATTGATGAAATCAAGGAGCAGTTATCAAAGGTATTTGAAATGAAAGATCTTGGTGAGTTGCATTACTGTCTAGGTCTTGAAGTTTGGAGAAATGCAGGCCAAACTTTTGTTTGTCGGAGAAAATATATTAGAGAAATACTTAAGAGATTTAAAATGGATCAGTGTAAGTCTTCTACTGTTCCCATGCAACAGAATGTGAAACTTTCTTGTGATGATGGTTCGAAGCAGGTGAATGGCACTGTGTATAGACAGATGGTGGGTAGTCTGAATTATCTCACCACAACCAGGCCTGATATCTCATATTATGTGAGTGTGTTAAGTCAATTCATGGCGAAACCTCATGAAAGTCATTGGAATGCAGCAAAGGCAGTACTCAGGTATCTAAAATGTACACTTTTTTATGGTATTAAATATACTGATGCATTTGATATTAAGTTGATAGGTTATTCAGATTCTTATTGGGCTGACAATCTGGATGATCGAAGATCAACCACTAGATATGCATTCAACATTGGATCCAGGGTTGTTTCATGGAGTAGTAAAAAGCAGCCTACTGTCTTTGTCTTCTACTGAAGCAGAATATAAAGCCTTATGTGCAGCAACTTGTGAAATTGTTTGGTTAAGAAGACTTCTTCAAGATGTTGGAGAAGAACGAAAGGAACCTACGATGATCAGATGTGATAATCAAAGTTCAATCAATATTGCGAAGAATCCATTTTTTCATGCAAGGACAAAGCATGTTGAACCTCAGTATCATTTTGTTCGAGAAAAGTTGCAGTCAAATGAAATAACTCTTGTGTATTGTAATACTAGTGAAAATGTTGCTGATATTTTCACTAAGCCTCTTGAAAATATTAAGTTTGAACTGTTTAGGGAGATGTTAGGTGTAGAAGTCAATCCATTCTCCATTAAGGGGGAGACTTGGAAATAATGGAGTAAGCGCCACTAAGCACCAATTGTAAGCTTCAATTGTGAGAGTCAATTGTAGGCGTGTTAAGAGTCAGTTCTTAGTTAAAAGTCTAGTTGTCTTTGATTTGCATGTAAGCGACTCAGTCGAATCTTTTCCTGTATAAAGATGTAATCCATATTCATTGAATAATACAGAAGTGAGCATAGCCTCTTAGAGATTTTACTATGTAATATGGTTTACTAAGTTGGTATGAGAGCAGAGCTAAAAGAAATGGGAAAGGAGTGTCCATAAAAATGTGATAAATTTGTTGTAGAAGTAGGTTAGCATATGAGAGAGATAGATTTGGTCTGAGTTCACGTTTCGTTATTTCTGTTTGAGTGGATTTTAGCTGTTTTGTTTTTCGTTTTCTTCCGTGATCAGATATGCTTCATCAATATACAGAGCCGCCAATATTTTGAAGCTACCGTGTAAAATATAGGGGGCATCGTCAGGTTAAAATGCCATATCGTTGCGTGATCAGATAACCTGTGTTATTGAATTCGATTATTGGTGGGATTTGTGGACACTTCCAACCAGCTCTTTGTTCACAATTTGAAGGCCGGGGATGCGTTTGCATTTCCCGTAGTTGAACTGTACTTCCTATTTGATGTATTTATGAATATCCATTGTAATTGAAATGGCTAGTTTTATAAGCTGCCATTGGACAAGCACAGTAGACAGTAGATCATGCTCAGATATATGCCCAGGAATGGTCTGGGAATCGGATTCAAATCCTATTAATCTGGCATTTATGAGAGAAGAAAACCGTCACACTGTTTGAGCAGCTGGTGCTTAGGAAAACAACGCTTCTCTCGATCCAGATCCGAGTCAATATCACTCGACGAGATCTTTCTGAAGTCTGTTTCGATCTATCTTGCTTAGCTACTTGCGACAAGTGGAAGCACTGCATGCTAATGGCAGTACCGGTGTTTGATGTGAGATCCGCTTGCTATACGCATTGTTTATGTGACCCTGTGAAATAGTTTACTAAAAGTATGTCTTAAAAGTCATAGCCAGCTTGTGATAAGTTTTCTTTTATTGTGATAAGTTTTTTATTAAATATGTATTAGCATTAGTTTGTTTATAAGATTGAAGAACTTTTTATGGAACTGTTTATAATATTGAAGAACCTGTAGGTTATAAAATGTCAACGTGTATGATTGAATAGGGAGTTGGCTAGTTGTTTTAGGAAATGATTTTTTTTTATTAGAATTTGGGGATGTTACAATAATCACTATTTTTGTTGTTCATAATTTATTTCTGAATGCAGAAATAGATTCAGCATGCTGAAAGCACTTGGATTCTACAGAAATAATCACTTAAATACACTAATTCAACAATTTCTTGCCCTATTTCAGATAAATATTTCAAGAAAAATCCTCATTTCTTAGAATCTTTACCCTACTCCATTGAATACTGTATACATTCAGTATTTATATTACTTTCTTATATAACTATATAGTTATTTTTATTTTCATAGATGGAAGAATGTTCATGATTCAATATAGACAATATTTTTAGTAAGACGATACCAAACCAGAGACAAAATACATGTTCAATTTTATTTTTTATGTGATTTTAGTATTGTTATTTGTAATGTAAACATTAAGGGAGGGTGTTCTAGTTAATTCTTAGATGCTTATTTTAGAGTTGGTTTGATTTGTTAAACCTTGTTATGTTGATTAAGACAAAATACATGTTCAAAAAATATTTTTATGTGATTTCAGTATTGTTATTTGTAATGTAAACATTAAGGGAAGGTGTTCTAATTAATGCTTAGATGCTTATTTTAGAGTTGGTTTGGTTTGTTAAATCTTGTTAGTTATGACAATCTTTTCCAATTATAAGATAATATTTATATGTGTGGTTGAGATATTCCCTCATAAATTTGCTGGCTTGTTGAAAAATACTTCATATATATATATATGTAATTGATTCGATAATAAAATAGAGATTTTACTGTGCAATATTGTTTACTAAGTATTTTCTATGTCGTTATTAAGGTTTAAACCATTTTTTCTTTATGTAGCATACCCGTTTTATCTTTTGAGAATATTTGGCTTCGACCTCGATCAGCTGTTCGATAACCCTTTCCCTGCCGCGTCTCGCAGCATAGGGTATGCTATGAGAGGGAGGCTAAGAAAGCCATGGGATTCAATGGAAGACAACGATGTTCTACATATGCAGGTGTACATGTCGTTGTTGGGAAAGGAAGATTTCAAAAATTGAGAATCCACAGTTTTCAGAAATACAACAACAACCTTGAACTCTGGCTGAAACTACACTATTTCTCAACCAGATCAAAGGCTATTCAATTCGATTGAATATCTACATCCAAGCACATATTCATCGGGTTTAAGATGGATCTATTTTATGGAGTAGCAGCTGCTACAGTTTATGGTCAGATGGAGGTCACAATGCCTGATCAAATACAACCTACAAAGCCCGATCAAATACAACCTACAAAGCCAGATGTTATCAGCAACAAATGGAGCTCTGTATCTTATTCCGCAGAGCAAGTGTTTGAACATGAGAATTAAGAGAATTAAGATGCAGGAAATCCTTGGGTTTTGGTATATATATACCAAAATCCAAGGATGTCATATATATATATATATATATATATATATATATATATGATATCTTTGGGTTTTTGGTATATATATATATATATACCAAAACCCAAGGATGTCATATATATATATATATACCAAAACCCAAGGATGTCATATATATATATATATATATATAACATCCTTGGATTTTGGTTTATATATACCAAAACCCAAAGATATTATATATATATATATATATATATATATGACATTTTAGGTTTTGGTATATATAGGATATTTTTGGATTTTGGGATATATATATATATATATATATATTTTTACATTCAATGGATCCAGGGTAATGACTTCTACAAATATAAAGATGGATTATGTGTCCATGATTGATACATGAACGACTTCAAGTTCAAAGATCAACAAAGAGGAATGCCAAAAAAAAGGTTGTAAAACTAGAAAAACATGGCAAGAAAAAACTAGATTCCGAAAAACCTATACATAAAAATGAAAAAATAGTAAACACTTTCATGGTTGTAATGGCAGTGAATACTAATACTTTAAAGCCTACACTACTCCACGTGAGAATTGCACAAAAAAATGAAATAAAAAATAAAAGAAATCGATTTTTATTTGGAAAAAATGGAGTAAGAGTGAGTTGTTGAACTTTATTTCACTATCTGTAAAGTCTAATTGTTTGTGGCTTGTTGTAACAGACTAAGTAGAACCGTTTCATATATAATATTGTAATAAATCTTCATTCAATAATATAAAAGTGAGCTTAACCTCACCTGTGTGTTGTTTTCTCATATTCTAAATTGTTATCAGAACGATTGGAGATCAAAGTTGAGTAGGGGCGTCGAGCGCTCCCATGCAATGTGAGAGGAGCGCCAACCTTTTTTCCAGCATTTGAATCGGTTGAATCGCGTGAGTTTTCCACTGCATTTCTCCAACAATTGAATCGGTTGAATCACACGATTTTTCCTCTGGTTCAAGTGGGAAGCCTAAGTATGCACGGTATTTTATTTTAAAAAAAGATGGGTCGCAATCTTTGGTGATTCGCGAGATTGAGGAGGGTCAAAATCCTTCTGGTTTCAGGAGTTTGAAAAGGCATGAAGGTTTTCATGTTTTAATGAGTGGCATGCGTTTTCATGAGTTTGAAAATCGTGAAGATTTTCATGAGCTTGAAAATGCGTGGAGTTTGAAAATCATGAAAGTTTTTCATGAGTTTGAAAACCGCAAAGGTTTTCGTGGAGGTATGTAATAAAGAGATTTCCCAAAAATATTTGAATTGGTCAAGGTGATCTGGTGCAAATTGTGAGGTTATAGTTTGAGGTTTGTTTTATGAGTCATTCACTATTTGCATGCATGAGTGTGATTTGCATGCATTTGCATGAGTTGAAATATAAGAGAGTTTCTTTTTATATGAGTGTTACATTTGTATGCATTTGATTATTTGAGAGTGAGGTATAAAGTTTTTTTTAAAAGGTGGATATTTTTGGATATTAAGGTTTATGTGAGGTGGGGTTATGATTTAAAGGTGCATGCATGATTGATGTTAATATTTTCTTATTTTAAAGTTTTTCCTTATATTTCTTTTAAGAAATTTGAGAATAGAGGTAGAGTTGGATTACTGGATCTGAAGGCAGAGCTACAAACTTCTCAACACAGGATAAAACCTGATGAAAGGTTGATATTTTTGGTGATTCACCGCCTTCACGATTGAAGTGTGTTTGGTGATACAAGGATCTATTGTCTGATTGCACGAGCAAACACTTGCAGAGATGGTGAATCCTCTGGTAGAGACCTACCTCAACGAAACCAACAAGTTATATGGCTCGGATTTCATTAACTGGAAATTCAAGATGCAAACAGTCATGGAAGGCTATGGTGTCTAGAACATTGCAAAGGGAACTGATGTGAAACATGATGTAGCTGCAGGTGCGACAGCAGCACAGATCTAGGATTGGGACAAGTGTGAAAACAAGTCAAAGGTATTGTTGCACATGTCTCTTAAAGATAACATAATTCCACATATTAGAGAAGCTACAACTTATGCTGCAATGTGGACAACGCTTAAAGCATTATATGAAGCTAGCAACACAAATCACATCTTGTTCCTCAAAACTAAATTGCTAGGCATTAAGATGGATTGAAATGAATCTGTTAGTTCATTTTTGGGTCATATCAAAGAGGTGAAAGACAAGATAGTAAATATAGGGGAAACTTTTTTCAACACTGATTTGGTCACTATTACCTTAAATGGTATGCTAGAAAATTATTAGATGTTCATAAAAGGCCTCGCTGCAAGGGAGAAACCTCCTACATTTGAAGAACTGATAGGTATTTTGCTGCAAGAGGAACAGAGGCGGGAAATCTGAAGCCTCAGAATAAAGATTTGGCACTGTGGTCAAATAAGAGATCCGTGAGAGGGAGATTAGGAGAAATAGGCAGAGGAGGTAGTTCATGGTAGAGAGGCGGTTCATCGCAAAGAAGACCATCCCCAAGGCCAAACCAAGGTCTGAAATCTAACAGGACTGAGTCAAAGAGTTGTTTTTATTGTGGTCGACCTGGACATATTGTTAAAGACTGTCATAAGAAAAAGAGTGATGAGGCTAGGAATAAACCTAGAACACATTCCGGTCATTATGCAGAAAAATCTTCAAATCATGATCTCAGATTGTTTATTGCTAGTGATGATATTGATGAACCCTCGAATTTTGATTCACGAGATCTTAGGTTGTTTGTGTCTAACGCTTCTTTATCTACTGAAACAAATGATTCTGATGCCTGGTTTGTGGATTCCAGAGCATCGGTACATATGACTTGTAATAAGAACTGATACACTAATTTTAAAGAAACACATAATGGTGTCAGCATATATCTTGGAGATGACTCCACTCATCACATCAAGGGATATGGAGACATTCCTGTGACATTGTCGAATGGTATTGTTCATCACTTTCGCAATGTGGTGTACGTGCTAGGGATAAAAAAAAGATGATCTCTTTGTCCACCATCACAGATCAAAACTTGAAGGTTGAATTCTTCCAAAATTATTGCATAGTGAAGGATCTACTGGACCACTTCCAAACTGTTGCAACGAGAGTCAGAGAAGGAGGCCTATACAAACTTTATGTTACCAACAAATCACATCACGCACTGACTTCCGCAACTATGCCAACATATATTCTTTGGTATCAAAGGTATGGCCACATCAATCATCTTAATTTATTGTTATTACAGAAAAATAATATGGTTGAAGGACTTCCCATGTTAAATAATGAGAATGTTGTTTGTGATGGATGTGCATTAGGAAAGATGCACAGAGATGAATTCCCCTCTAATCCTGATAAGAAAAAGAGAGATGTGTTAGATCTTGTGCATACTGATGTTTGCGGGCCTATGTAGACTAGGTCTTTAGGAGGTGCATTTTACTTTAGATTATTTATTAATGATAGAATAAGAAACACATGGATTAATTTCCTTAGAAGAAAAAGTGATGCTTTCGAGTACTTTAAGGAATTCAGAACCATGGTGGAAAACAAGACAGGAAAATCCATCAAAATCCTCCATTCAGATCAAGGGGGACAGTATAAATCAGGGGACTTCAACAAATATTGCAAAGATCATGGAATAGTACAGGAGTTTACAGTACCACACACTCCACAACATAATGGAGTTACTGAAAGGAAAAACAGAACTCTGGTAGATTCTGCACGCAGTATGATCCAAGGTAAGAATCTCTTGAATACATTTTCGGTTGAAGCCATAAACACAACAGTTTATTTTAAGAATAGAAGTCGAACAAGGTGTCTTGATAATGCTAAGTCTTTCAAAGCCTTGTATGGTTCCAAACCTGCAGTTCATAATTTGCAAGTATTTGGGTGTATGGATTTTGCTCATACTCCAAAGGAGAATAGGAAGAAATTGGATGCTAAATCCATTAAATGTATTTTCATTGGATATTGTTCTGAATTCAAATCATACAAACTATTTGATCATTCTAGTCACAAAGTATTTGCGAGTAGATATGTACTTTTCCATGAGAAAGAAGCAGGAAATCATGACAATAACAGTCATAAGGAATGGCATATAATTATTGATGAAGGAGTTAAATAAGAGGAGCAGTAGCCTCCATAGCATGAGCCACCACAACAACAACCACAACTGCAACCGCAACGACAACAACAACAACAAGGACTCAATGATATGGACAATTCAAGTAGTCATAGTTCACCTAGAGTTGAAGATAGATCTTCACAAAGTGGGGAGGAAGATAATTAGTTGAGAAGATCTTCACTACAGGTTCGGCTCCCTGAGAGGTATAGAGATTATTCCCTAATGAGTAGCATTTCAAATTTTATAGAACCCATCATTTTTGATGAAGCAAATGAACATGATGAATGGTGTAATGTAATGGAGGAAGAATATGAATCTATAATGAAAAAAAATACTTGGGAATTGACTCAATTGCCTAAACATAAAAATCCCATTGGATTCAAATGGATACACAAACCCAAATTTAAATTAGATGGTAGTATCTATAGACAAATATAAGGCTAGACTGGTGCAAATGGGGTATTCAAAAACACAAGGTATTGATTATGTTGAAACATTTGCACCAGTAGCTAAACTAAATACTATCAGATTGTTAATTTCTTTAGCTACAAAGTATCATTGGAAGCTACACCAGTTAGATGTTAAATATGCATTTTTTGATGGTGAGCTAAAGCAGGAGGTTTACCTTACTCAACCTGAAGGGTTTGTGGAAAAAGGGAAAGAACACTCAGTGTGTAAGTTAAAAAAATCATTGTATGGAATAAAACAGACACCTAGGTCATGGTATGAGAAGATAGACTCTTTCTTTCTTCAATGGGGTTTTATGAGAAGCAAAAGTGATCCAAATCTGTATACCAAATTTCATGAGAAGGGGTATATAGTATTGATTTCATTATATGTTGATGATTTGATAATTACAGGAAATGCAAAGAAATTAATTGATGAAATCAAGGAGTAGTTGTCACAAGTTTTTGAAATGAAAGATCTTGGTGAGTTAGATTACTGTCTAGGTCTTGAAGTTTGGAGAAATGAAAGAGAAACTTTTGTTTGTCAGAGTAAGTATGTTAGAGAAGTACTTAAGAGATTTAAAATGGATCAATGTAAGTCTTCTACTATTTCCATGCAATAGAATGTGAAACTTTCTTGTGATGATGTTTCGAAGGAGGTGAATGGATATGTATAGACAGATGGTGGGTAGTTTGAATTATCTCACCACAACTAGACTTGATATTGCATACTCTATGAGTGTTTTAAGTCAGTTTACGACGAAACCTCTAGAAATCCATTGGAATGCAACAAAGGAAGTACTCAGGTATCTAAAAGGAACACTTGATTATGGTATTAAATATACTGATGCATCTAATGTTGAGTTGACAGGTTACTCAAATTCTGATTAGGCTGGCAATATGGATGATCAAAGATCAACCACTCGATATGTGCTTGGCATTGGATCCAAGGTTGTTTCATGGAGGATTAAAAAGCAACCTACTGTATCTTTGTCTTCTACTGAAGAAAAATATAAAGCCTTGTGTCCAACAACTTGCGAAGTTGTTTGGTTGAGAAGACTTATTCAAGATGTTGGAAAAGAACAAAAGGAACCTACAATGATAAAGTGTGATAATCAAAGTTCAATCAATCTTGCGAAGAATCCGATTTTTCATGCAAGGAAAAAGCATGTTGATGCTCAGTTTCATTTTGTTAGAGAAAAGTTGTAGTCAAATGAAATAGCTCTTATGTATTGTAATACTAGTGAAAATGTTGTTGATATTTTCACTAAGCCTCTTGGAAAGATTAAGTTTGAGTTGTTTAGGCATATGTTAGGTGTCAAAGTCAATCTATTCTCCATTAAGGAGGAGACTTGGAAACAATGGAGTAAGAGTCAGTTGTAAGAGTCAGTTCGTAGTTGAACTCTACTTCACTGTCTGCAGGGTCTAGTTGTATGTGGTTTGTTGTAACCGACTAAGTAGAGTCGTTTCCTATATAATGTTGCAATCAATCTTCATTCACTAATATAGAAGTGAGTGTAGCATCACCTATGTGTTGTTTTCTCATATTTTATGTTTTCTAACACCTATTGATCACTTCTCTAAGAAGGTAATATTGCTTCTTGAGGCTTCCCAATCCATTTATGTGAGTGTTAAGAGGGTGAGTACTGCCCAATCAATTTCTGTGAATGTTAACAGGGTGAATAGCTGGAACTTGTTCATGTTTGCGTGGTTTCTATTGCAATGACATGTAGGCCTTTAACTATATTTGGGGAGCCAAATCACTGCATGGCGATTTGTATGGGTATTTTCAAGTACGTTTCTTCAAACCACAATAGTCTATATTACAATATACACTATGTCAATTTTATTTAATCTATTATACATCAAATGAACTAGCATGTCACGGGGATTGAAACACGGGACTTCAGTGTGTATTCCGTTGGCATTTGTGATAAAATCCTTTGGGCATTGGTGCTTCGTCTACTGCTTAGTTGGTAGTGGGTTGTGAACTTCCTCCTCAACATGGATCAACATTGAGGTGTTCATTGATTGCTTTTCCAAGAGTTCTCTAGTCCTTCATAGATGGGCTTAAATTTATTTCCCATGCAAATGAAAATTAAAATAAAAATTGGCTTATCAAATTTGAAATGAAAATTATTTCGTATTTTTTCAATTGAAGACTAGAAGAAAAATTCTTAATATGTTCTAATTTTCGTTGTTTTTATGGCTTGGAAAATTTCCTTAATATGTTTTACTTTTTATTATTTTGTTGTTTTGATATGTTTTTTCTGTTACTAGTCTTTTTCCCCTATATCTTAGAAATTAAAAAAATAATGTTAACAATGTTTCATGGGTGATGTTAGTTCAAAGATTTTTTTTTTATGTTTTTTCTACAATACAATCCTATTTTAGGGAGCTACTAATACATGCATGTATATTCTATTTACTAAAGCCACAAAAATTGAGGATCAAATAGTGAATTCTCTAAACCCTAGCCTCAAGTGTTGTGTTTTGGAAGTCAAAGATCAAATTGTGATTTCTCTTAGCCTCAACAACCAATGTTGTGACTTGTAAGTTGGGGATATATTGCTACACTCTGTAAGTCAATTTGTTTTGTCAAGGAAACCCTTCCTAAGTTCTCAGTGCTTTGTACTATTTTATTTTAGAGTTTCCTATAAGTTATGAGATTGGAAAATTATACTTACAACAATTTTTTGAATTCTCAAGGAATTCCAACTACATTCTTGTTGGTCTACATTCTTATAGAGAAGTTCACCCATTTATACTCATCATAAACAATGGTAATGAGAGTCTTCATTCCCATGACTATCTTAAGTTAATATTTATCTTAAAACTGTATTTTAAAACATAACTTTCAATAATTTAGGGATTATTCATTCTTTTCAATATTACTTATACTTTGTATATTTTTTAATTTTTTCAACTTTTTATATAATATTTCTTCACAGTTTCTACTGAAATTAGATCTAATAAAGTGGAAATTGGAATATAATTTATAACTGATTAGATTATGTTATCATGGAGCTTAATTAGAATATTTTAATTACAAGTTAAATTTCATCTAGAGTAGAGTAGTAGATAAAGATATCATGGAATTAGTTAGAACATTATGTTTAATTTAATTTAATGATCAATGTGTTATGCTTGGAGAATAATAAATCAAGAGTTCAAAATTTTTATGATGAATGGGTTATAAAATAATTATTTTATGGGTGTATTTTTTTTTTCATTTTTTCATATGAAAAGGATAATTTATTTTCACCTATCAATTTAGAAGGGTTACAATTGGTTTAACCCTTTAGTTTGAAATATAACCCTTCCCTTAAAATTTGATCCCTTCTCCTCAGTGATTTTCTCACATTCGCCAAATTACAAGGGAGCCCATGATTATAGTTTTGAAGTATGTATAACTAACAAAACCATATAATTAAAACTTAATTAAAAGTTCTTGATATACATAGATTAATATCATTTTTCTTCTTTCAAAATTATTTTTTTGATTTTCCTAGTTGAAGTTGGTGTGTGAAAAGGATTAATAGATTTGTGAATTAGAATATCAATATAATTAAAAATGAAATATCTATGATATTTCAATATGGTTGATCAAGTTAGGTTATGTTTTTTGATGGTGGACTATGATTGACCATGCTTGGTTATGTTTGACCATAGTTGATTTTGCCTAGCCATGGTTTATTATTTGTATGTTTAACTATGATCACCATGGTATACTATGGTTGAATTTCGTTGATCATGGTCGACTATGCTTAACTATGTTAAATTATTATTTTCCATAGTTGAATTTGGTTGACCAAATTTGACTATAGCTCACCGTGTTGACTATGGATAATATGGTTGACCATGTTTTATTATAGTTATCTTTGGTTGACGATGGTTGTCTATACTTGAACATGGTGGACTACAATTGACCATTTTTCACTTTGGTTGACTTTGGTTTATGTTTGGATTACTATGGTTGACTTTTGTTTACTATGGATTCGTTATGGTTGATTTTCATTTACTATGGTTGACCATGTTTGAATATGGTTGAAAATGGTTGACATAAGTTGACAATGATTCACTTTAGTTGACCATGACTTGACATTGTTAGCCATAGTTTAATATTGTTGACCATGTTGATTATGTTTAACCGTGGTTTACTATGGTAATGCCATATTGCAATGTTAGTCATGGTTAACTTATGTCATATTGCTATGTTCATCAATGGTTATGTTGAAATGTGATGTCCATTAAGGGTTATGTCACATACGTTGTGCCTCAGGGGTTATGTTGGATTATGATGTTCCCTTATGAATATGTCACATTTTTTACATTCATCTTCATTGTGTTATGTTGAATTGCTTTGTTGCTTAGTAGTTACATCACATTGTGTTGTTCATTAAGGTTTATGTCACCTTGTAGCATTCCTTAAGGGTTATATTTCAATGTGATGTTATTGAATGGTCATGATGCATCGTGATATTCATATTGGTTGGCTTATAAGGAATTCCTATGTTTTTCAATGGCTATGTTACATTACAAAATTGTAAAGGGTTTGCAACATTTGTCACAATGTGATGTAACTATTGTTCTAATGTTGGAATTTCTAATGTTCCTTAATTATTATGTCACAATGTGATCTGCATCTTAGTGGACTAATGTTGAATTGTAGTGGTCCTAAAGGGTTATCTCACATAGCAACATTAATGAAGGGATATGTTGGAATGTGACATTACACAATGGTTAACTATGATGGACCATAGTAGACCAAGGTTGATTATGGTTGATTATACCTTGTTATGGTTGACCATGATAGACTTTATGACATGAATATGTTGACTCTGATATTATGTCACACTGCAACTTTAAGAGGTTAAACTCAAAACAAAATTATGTCACATTGTGGCACTATGGGTGACTACAATATACTACCACATTGGGACATTAACATGATGAATTCAGTATTATGTCACATTGTGATATAGAGAGGTTAATAATATGGTTATGTCAAATTTTGATGTTCATCAAGGGATATGTTGGATTGCGATAGTGATATTTTGTAATGGTTATGTTTCATTACAATGATCATCTTGCTTAGACTAATATGAAAAAATAATGTTCCTTAATGGTATGCTACATTATTACATTTAATCAAGGTTATATTACATTGAGAGTTTCCTAAAGGGTTATGTGGATTGTGACATTATTTAATGCTTATGTCACATTGTTACATTCATATTAATTGACTCTGATGAATTGTAGATAAACTTCTCGATTAAAATTTTGTGTGGAGTTTTCAAACGTATGAAATTTCGAGTGGATTTTCCACCCATCATCAAGGACATGAAAAGATAATATGTTGTAAGAGAGTGTCAATGTATGTATAGATAGAATAATGGAGATTACCTTTAACAAGTTGGAATTAGTCGTTGGAGTTAAGTAAATTAGTAACACTAATATTTTAGATGAGAAATAAGAATAATTAAAAGTAAAGAATATATAAATATAGAATCATGGAAATTACCGTTAACAAATTGATTGACATTAAGTAAATTAGTGACATTAATATAGTGGAAAACATGCATACTCAAATTGTGATGAATTACTACATTTCTTAAAGGTTATCTTGCATTGGGTTGTGTAGAAAGGATTTTGCTACATTGTGATGTTCTTTAAGGGTTGTGTTGGATTATGAAATTCTTAATGGCTATGCTACTCTATGATGTTCATAATGGTTCATTTATGTTGAATTGAAATATTTCTCAATGGTTATGCCACGTTGTGATGTTCATCGAGGATTATGTCACATTGTGACATTCCTTATGTGTTATGTTCGATTACAAGATTCTCAAATGGTTATTTTGCATTCTTTCATTCATCTTGGCTGAGCTATGTCGATTTGATCAATTCCTTAATCATTTTTTCACATTTAAAGATTCATCTTAATTGACTTATGTTGAATTGGTGCATTCCATAATGGTTATTTCACATTACAATGCTCGTGAAGGGTTATTGAAGTGCACACTAGAGCTAAAGAGGTAAGGATTTCTATCCTACTTATGTGTTATTCCTAATATTCAAAATATTTGGTCGATAAGGAAGACTTGGTCCCTTAACCTCTTTTAAACAACAGCTAAGAGTACTATGTAGCCATTTAATTAACTAATTCATAGGTATTCCACAAACTATGCATATTTATATCAAACATTTTTTTACCATGGATAAGTATTTTGAGAATGAAAAATGTATTTAATCTTGAATCTTAGTTGATTTGTGGAAAATATCTAAATTAGTCAATGGTTTTGTCACAAAAATTAGAAAGTCCTTAACAATAATAGTGCATAACTTGTTCCCTTTATTGTTTTTATTTTATTTATTTTCTATAACCTTTAAATTCTAGAATGAATTGTTGAATTATAACTTAGAATAAAAAAAAATTGTATTCACCAATTTGTGTATTTTTTTTAAGGAATACAAAATATTATATTTAGAAAAACAAAGCTAGTATATCTGGATGGTTTTCATACAAGATAAGTGTAAGTTTAATTTATAATTTAGAATGAGCATTGTTAAGTTCTATGATATTTAGAAAAACAAAGCTAGTATATCTGGATGGTTTTCATACAAGATAAGTGTAAGTTTAATTTATAATTTAGAATGAGCATTGTTAAGTTCTATGATAAATTGAGAAGAAACATGTGTTCATTAACTCATTTTCTTTTTCATGAATATTAAAATTCACATTCCTTCACATAAGATACATTGAAGTTTAATATCAAATTGAATATCAGTCTAATACCTTAACCTGGCTTAGAAAAAAATACAATTTATATGTTTTTTAAAATATTATTAAGTTATCCTATAACACTTAACAATTGTATTCTTAATTTATAGTTTGATATGACACTTCCATATATAACAATTTATAATCAACATTGTTACTTTCTATAATAAAATGAAAATTGTATTTCTAATTTACAGTGCATATATAACAATTTAGAATGAACATTGTTATGTTCTATAATAAAATGAAAATAAACATGTGTTTATTAACCTGTCTACCTTTTCTATAAATATAAAAAAATCATATGGTTTGAAAAAAGATACAATCAAGTATAATATTAGGTCACATTGAAAATTAAGAAAGCGAATTCAATAACGAACACAAAGGCTTATTTTATAGGTTTAATAAAAAACAAAAAATTGTCAACCTTGTAATTTAATATATTGAAAAAAAATATTAAGATTATTATAATTACGAAATATACAATATGTATGGAATGATGGTATTGCATACAACATGAATTGTGTCAACTTTGTAATTCAATATATTAAAAAAAAAAAGATTAGGATTATTATAATTAGGAAATAAGAAATATGTATTGAATGATGGTATTGCATACAATATGAATTATGTTATGGAAAATTATGTTATGGAAAATGAGATATGTTATTTTCATATTTAATTATTAAAAAAAAAATTGAAAATATTTAAAAAAAAATAGAAATGATCTTTAACAAAATATTTATTCATCTTTAATGAATTGATTAAAAAAAAAATTATTTTTATATGTTACATCCATGATACACACAAGATCAATTTACAACATCATCAAGAATTTCACAAATATGTTGGAGTTGTAAGAGTGATGTCTTCATCTTAGAGAATATTATCACAGAGGTGACATTCTTCTCTAGTTGTGCTAGATATCAGATTTTGTATAAGAGTAATGAATTCATCTTATTTGGTGATCTAATATAAATCCAAAATAAATTTTGAAACATGTATGTTCATCAAAAGCATGGTTGAGAAAAACACAAAAACGATTAGATATATTATGTGTAATCAATAGAAAATGTCAAATATTGATAATAAACATGGTTGAGAAAAACATAAAAATGATTAGATGTATTATGTATAATCAATACAACATGTTAGTTGAGTTTATCTTAGGTGGTTGGAAGAAATGATTGTTATCTTACCCACCTTGGTTTAATTCCTTCTATTGACATGTTGAGATCTTAATCACTATATTATTATAATGTATTTGATCCTTATCACTCACCAACCTTATTTTCTCATTAAACAAAGGATATGATATATAGTTTGGTCTTCATTTAATTCCTTAAAGGATTTCAAATCATTCATTGCCATATAGAGTTAGGAGTTTTGACTTCTTTTCAAATTATTACTTGATTATATTGGAGAAAATTATTACTTATCAAACTTATTTTAATAAATTATATTTTTATTATTATTAATGCAAATGAGTTTGAAATTAAAAAAATTAAAAGTTGATTTAAAGAATTAGGAGTTTGATAGTAAAAGTTGAGTAAAACAAATTTTATACCAATTATATCTAATTTTTTTTATTTTCTTCTATTTTAATACTTAAAATAAAGTTAAACTCATTAGAATTAATACTTGTACTTTAATGATTTGTAATTTTATATGTACTAATACAAGACATAATGATTTTGGAAGCATTGATTTAAGTTTTTAATGAAATATTATAAAATGATTTGAGTTACAATTTGATTTTAAATATACTAAATAAATTATTAAGATTATCTTTTAAAGTAACAATAGTGGACTTAAAACATTCACATAAATAGAAACTTTATAATATGATTAATTTCTAAATAATTGTTAATAATAAGAATATAATACCCTTTGAAAAAGGTTTATAATATAAATCATTTTAAATGATTGTTAAAAAAATAATAGTGGATTCACTCGGAGAAGAATCAAGTTTGATATTCTAATTGAGTAACCATACATGTACATGTATGTAAACAATTTATAATATGATTAATCTGTGAAAGAATATTAACATTTAATTAGTATTAACATTCATAAATATGGTTTTGTTTTAATCAAAATAAATTTTTTATTAAAGAAATATATTCATATATAATTAAGAAAAAACATGAATGATATCTACATGTTTATGGACATGTTTATGGTGTTGTATATTTTGCTATAAATTTGATTGTTTATATATAATAAATATGTGAAGTAACAAGAATAAACATTTAAAGAAATATTAACATTCAATATATTTTTGTGTTTTGATAGAAACATGATACATCACAACCAAAGAATATATATATATATTTGTAATTCACTATTGCTATTTATTTATTTATATATAAATTCATTTAATTGAAATTGCAAATTAACCACTATTTTATTCTAATTTTTCAACTTTTCAATTTTCTATCTACTTTTGGGAATCATTTTCATAATGATTCTCTTTTCATGACCAAAGTTCAAAGTGAAATGATGCAATGCCTATAACTCACAGATCCCAAAACACTCAATAGAATCATATAGTTAAATGACACTTCAATATCCTACTCTTTCATGGCCAAAGTTCAAAGTGAAATGCCTAAAACTCACAGATCCCAAAACACTCAATAGAATCATATAGTTAAATGACACTTCAATATCCTACTCGATTCCAACCTACAGAAAATCCGGTATTGATGAAAATTTGCATTCCATTGATCACAT
Organism: Picea glauca; assembly: GCA_000966675.3. Taxonomy (NCBI): domain Eukaryota; kingdom Viridiplantae; phylum Streptophyta; class Pinopsida; order Pinales; family Pinaceae; genus Picea; species Picea glauca. The sequence goes on from JZKD02S2236112.1 coordinate 505,263, forward strand.
TGTACGTAAAATTATTTTATATAAAGATAAACATAATTCTCAAATTTCTAATAATAAAATCCAGCAACGATCCAATTAAAATTAATGTAAATTCATTTTGGCGTAGAATTTTAACAAATATTTACATGGAAACTAATGAAATCTAAGGCCATAGTAATTTTGTCAACAAAGTAGGTATCAATTCATATGGTAAACTTTTACTTTTTCTTTATAAAGTCATAAAGAAATATTGCAATAAATTTTTTAAATCTAAGGTCATAGTAATTTTGTCAACAAAGTAGGTATCAATTCAACAAAGTAGGTATCAGTTCATGTAGGTATGAGTTCATAACTTTTTCTTTATAAAGTGTGTAGAAAAATTGCATTAAAATTTAATGATAAAAACATGTGTAATTAATTTAAATTTTTTATTTATATAGTTTTAATTATTTTTAATAATAATAAAAATATTTAACTCGAACATTTTAATTGATAATTATGTAATTTATTAAAAATTGTCCAATTAAAAAATAGAATTAAATTTTAAATATGTAATGAATCTTTTCATTGTACATTGTTTAGACACAACAACAATCATTGATCTTTAAACCACAATACAAAATAAAATAAGATTAATAAAATCCCATCTACTACCATGGTGATCCCAAACCTCTATAAGAGATAGAAGCACAAAAAGACATGAAGTAATAGTCATTAACCAAAAGGAACCGCAATCTCACATTCTGAGTGCAGGGGACCCAAATGCTACCTAAATGAATGACTCCGTAATAATTTCTTGATATTGATTTTGATAAGAGGATGGAGGGATAAAAGGTGGTATATTTGTTTCATTTTAACTTAATATAAGGTTAATTTAATGCTTAGTCTTTTTGGACTCTACATGTTTCCTCCCTAAATCCCCTAGTTGGTTAGCCAATGTTGTCTTGTATCATTTTCATTAGACTTTTTATGAAATTCCAAATCCTCTCTTTGTAAAAATTTTCATTTGTTTTATGTTTTTGGATTTGTTGTTTAACCTTATTAGTTGTTAGGTATTTACTTTAGCCAATTCTTCAAACTGCAAGTGTCTTTTGGCATGTCATCCTTGTTTACTTTACAGTTTGTTTGGTGTTGATTTGTTCCCTTAGATGACCATAACTATGCATTTATAGCCTATAATCAAGAGACGTGTGCATTTTCCTTCCATGATATAAAGGTTTAGCTCAAATATGTATTGTGTAACTTCATGCAAGCCTATATGAATTGTTTTTTTAATTTAAGGTTATGGGTGTAGCCTATATGATTTTTTTTTGTTAATTTAAGGTTATGGGTGTAAGAAAAGGTTTCTTTGGCTATGTATGTTTTCCTCATCATTGTATATTTTGTATATTTGTTTTGACTAAATACTACTTTGAACTTACCTTATATATACATAATTATTAGTTATTTTCATTATATGTACATAATTATTTGTTTTGGCTAGATACTACTTTGAACTTGCCTTATAATATGCACATAATTTAGACAAGTAGTAAGTCATATTGTCAGGTATGCAATCATACCCATAGCAGTTATCTTTGACAAATTACTTCACTTCATTTTCCAACATTTTTGAATACCTATTTTCCAAGCACTTGAGGATGGTTGTTCAACACACAAAAATCATCCCATACCATTATATCACTAAGGTGTGAAGCTTATCCACCCTTCGTTTTGCATGTTTTTCCTAGCTCTTTACATTTCGCCATTCTCTATTCAATGGATACACCTTACTAGATGCCTGGAACGGTGGATGTAAAATACATCTTCAGAGTCGAAGATAAATGTATTCATTACTTCAACGACACCATCGGGGTCCCCGTTCTCTCTGTTAGCGCGCTCATGCCCATGGTTTATCCAGGTGCCAACGAGTGTTGAAGCTCCCATCTGCTAGAATGGATGGACGGAGAGAAGTCGGCCGCATTCGTGTTTGCTTCATTCGGCAGCAAGACATTTCTGTCGAGAGAGCAAGTTCACGAGCTGGTGTTGGGATTTGAAGTGAGTGGTATGTCGTTCCTCTCGTCTCTGCATTTCTTGTCCTCCTAATAATTATTTTTTAATGATTTTAAATGTTTTTCCTTTTTTCTTAAAATATTTTTTTAGTTATAATATAATTGGTTTTATTTCAAGTCTCATTGATTTTTGTCAATGCTGCATGTAGAATAAAAAGCACAGAGATGGAATATCTACGAAACAGAATGAAGGGCGACTATCTCTTATTTATTATTTCACTATTTTAATAAAAAAATATATAAAGAAATAAACAGTTAATGTCCATTATAATCACCTATTAGGCATTAACCCTACTTACTTATAGGACTTTGGAGTCTCTGATGATTCCCTCTATCTCAAGAATTGCTATGTTCGATGGTGAATTTGATGGCGTTAGGTTTATAAACTTGATCAGATTATAGAAGTTTGAGGTGTGCAATATATTATTTACAGTTTTGGTGATTTACATAATAGGTTTTCGACTTCTCTCCTTTCTCTTTTTCAGAAATTGCTCTATGCTAAAGAAAACCTAGTCTTTCCATTTTGCATCCACATGATTCAAATGAAGCAACCACGTAATTTTCATGAGATTAGATTTAATGCATGGTAGTTTTATATTTAATGTAATTTTATATGGATTATTTAGATTTAATTTAATTTCGTAGGGTTAACGTGATTTTTTTTTGTTTGTTTTTCTTCATTTGTGATTTTTGGTTGTTGGAGAAGGGAGGAGGGTTTGTATTTGTGATTTTTCATTCGTTTCCTGGACTCTTTGCTTACTTCCATGTTTCTTTTCTTTTTGTCGTTTTTCCATAATTTTCATGCCCATAAAACAATGTAAGGATTATTTTATTGGGACAACAAGCTTCTCATTTTTCATTGCTAATAATATAATCTAGAGGTCTTATTTTTTATACCAATAGGATATTATTTTTTTTCTAGAGGGGTTTAATACAATTTTCTTGTGTTTTTGGTGCTTTAAGTTTGAACTTTGAATTTTGAAGTTGTCCATTTCCATAGAAAATATGCCAAAGGATTTACACCCATTTGGGAAGTATGGGGAACCTAAAGATGGGACAAACTAGCGATGATTAAGTTGCAAATTATGTGGGAAACATATGACGGGAGGGATTAGTAGGATAAAATGTCATTTATCTAAACTCCATGGGCATGATATTGGGATTTTTCCTCAATTTTTCATCGAGGTTATGATATCCATGCATGATTCAATTCATGCAAAGGATAGAAATAAAGAAGAGGCAGCTACAAGTAAGTTCGAACATGTAGTTAGAAGTTCAAGGCTATCTACCACTGAGGGTAGTGGGAGGGAAAACATGGATTCACCTACTGAGAGGTCCTCGTCTTTTTTTATTCCACGAACCGGATTTGGAGCATGACCTTCCATCATGTTAGTGGTAAAAGAAGGGAGAAAGAGGAAGCATAAGGGGTTATGGAGAAGTGCTTCTTATGGAGTGACTTGCCTCTTAGCATCAATTTTTTTTTTTTCCATTTTGGTAGTCGATGTGTGATTCCATTTAAGTTATTGGCCCAAGGTATAAAAGGTCTACCTATGAGGAGTTGTGGGGGATAAATATTCAAGAAGAAAAGGATGAAATCAACTCTATATTCGTCGACTTGAAGCATTCATGGGAGGTATCTGGATGCACATTAATTTCTGATGGTTGGATAGGTAGGAATGGCATGGCCCTTCTCAATTTCTTCATACAATGTCCTAAAGGTACCATGTTTATCAAATTATTAGATACATTGGCATATGTAAAAGATGCAATATTGTTATGTGAGTTAATGAATGGTTTCATCTAGGAGATCAGTTTGCATAATGTGGTGCAAATAATACCAGATAATGCAACTAGTTATGTGGATGATATCACTATGCTTATGGAGAGGAACCTCTCATTGTTTTGGACTCCATGCAACTACACATTGTATTTATTTGATGTTCAAGGATAAGTGAAAACTTTCCTTGATGGAGGATGTGATTAATCAGGCTAGGAGCATGCCCAGGTTCATATATAACCATCTTTTCATTGTTAGCCTTATGAGGAGATGCACCAAAAATATGGAGTTGTGGCATCCTACAATCACATGTTTTTCCACCAAGTTCATTACTCTTTAGTCTTTGCTTCAATGTGAGTTTGAGTTGAAGAAAATGTTTGTTTGTGATGAGTGGCATGAGTATACATATAGAAAGAGATAGGAAGAGAGAGCCATTGTTATCTTTGTGTACATTGAATCCTTCTTAGAAGGAGTGGAAAAAATGTGCTCATTTAGTGAAACTTTGGTAAAGGTTATGAGATTGGTTGATAGTGATAATCCCATAATGGATTTTTTTTATGAGGCTATGGATAGGGATGAAGAAACTATCTGTTATTATTACGTGGGAAAGGGTACCACTAGGTTTAGTAATCATATTATGAACTATGGGATTTGATTGATAGTCGATGGACCGAGATGTTCTATCGACCCATTCGTGTAGAAATTTTTTTCCTCAAACCCATATATTCCTATAAATGCGAATTTGATTTTATTTGGGAGGTGATGGAAGGGCTCCTTTCTTGTATTTAGAGGATGGTACCTATTGTGACATTCATCAATGGTTATGTAACATTGATTTTGGTTTATTTTGGCTGATCATGGTTGACTATGGTTGATCATTTTTTATTATGGTTGACTAGGTTGACCATGATGCTCATGGTTGATCATGGTCTATTATGGATGACGATGTTGAATATGGTTGAATTTGGTTGAGTATCGATTGAAATTACTTACTTGATGATAACCCTCTACTATTCTCATTTTTTAGAGGTCACATTTAGTGGTTTTTTTACCTTAAATTGAAAATTGGTGCTCCTAGAATCACCTCCACCTTTTTTGGGTGGTTAATGTTATAACAGTTTTCAACTATGGCCTTAAATCCACATAATGTTGTGAATAAAGGGTACATATCAATCCCTAAATCTATTCGTTGTCCCATAATCCCTATCTTTTTAGGGGGCATTAAAATTAAAATCTTTTGCAATCATCACCTTAAGAATTGGTATAGTTGTGAACAAAAACCTTTTGATCAACTCCCAAATTTAAAAGTGGTAGCACCTCCTTTGACGATTTGTTGAAATTTCAACTTGTTTAAAACCATGTCCTTGACAAATAACACTATTATAACCAAAATCATAAAATCAACCCCTAAACTAAAATTAGGGGCTACCAATAGAACCGTGGTGTTCCTTTCGCTTATTTTACAACATTTTTTTATCCCATGACCTTAAAAAAATAGGTACCATCTCAAACAAAATCATAGAAAGGGGAAATAAATTGAAAATGTGATAGTGGGAGGTTAGAAATCAATGGAAAAAATCTCTATAACTATGATAAGAAGACACGATTTTTTGAAATAAAATTAAAAAACCAACCAATTAAAAACCATAATTTTAAAATATTCATAAAAGAAGATATTTTAAAAACTCCAACTAGATTCTTCTTTTTAAAAAAATAAAACAAAAAAAAATTCTCCAATAAATATGTTTAAAATGAATTAGAAACCACTACAACAACTTACATCCCCTCTTGGCTGCTACCCACACCACTTAAACGGATGGCAGCAACAAATCACCTTTGTAAAGGAGATTCATCAACCAATGATTGCCCATATTCTTTAATAAACTGATTACTAAAGTTTCATGGGAAAAAATAATAATCTTTTCTAATACTTGAATCATGTGCCATGACCTTTAATGTAGAATCTAGGAAGCATAATTCAAACATCAACCAATACGTGTTCTCTATTCCAATGTTTGGAGATGTGCAATAAAACGGTATGGAGTGGCTATAAAATCCTCTCTCATACATAAATTCTCCATGAAGTCAACAATACAACAAACCACTAGGAATGTGAATAAGACATTATCATCTTGTAATAAAAAATTATCTAGAGAGACCTTCGTTTTATAAGATACAATATCTGACACTAATCTTTGAAATAGATAATTGGACCATAAACTTCTAATGTACTTGAGCCAATATCAGGTACTTCTTCAAAAATAAAAATAATGTACTTAGCCAATATCAGGTACTTCTTCAAAAATAAACATACTACAACATTGAATCTACTTAAAATACATATAATTATTTTCAATATTAGATTTCGATCCCTAGAACTCAGTTATCTTGATTTCATCGATAAATAATTTGGAAAGGATTGATTTCATAAGAAATAATTTGTAAAAAAATTCCGTTCTTCATCATGTCTTGTAAGATACTTTCATTTTTATTCTTTAGTACAATATTTTATGTTCAACTCCTTGACCTACAAAGAAACATTCTTAATATCGATTGGTACTTGCTTTCCTTGTCAACGAATCTCTCACACAACTATCTTTACTTGGATTCTAATGGATAACAAATTTCTATTCTGAAGACAAAGTTTTCATATCCTATCATTACCCAACTCTAGTTTCCATTCACGTTTAATCATGTCTAATATATGTTTTAGGTCTGCACATATAATCAATTGTACTTGTTTTAAGAATAACCTGAATATTTAAATGGAAATATTGACAACTAATATTTATTTGTGACTTGATAGGTATTTGAATTCTTCATGATTTGATTTTCTTGAATTGCAATGCATAAAAATGCACTCTCACTATTTAACCCTTTTGGTGTATAGTCTATCCCATGTACTATATATATATATTCTAGTAGGAAAACTTATGCAAGGATGAGACATAACCTCCTTTTTTTTTATTGTTCTTAAATCCTTTGTCATATTTGCATTCCACGATATAGGATGTTTATTCAATATTAAATAAAGGATAGTAAAATCTTTGGCTTCATCTATGTAGAAGTTTCTGGTATAATTCACACAACCCAAAATTCTTTGTAGTTAAGTCTTATTCAAAATCATATTAAGAAAATATTTCAAAATTTTAAAACATGTAAAAAGAGAAACTTATCCATGATCAATCTAAAAGTCCATAAAAATAATTTTAGTTTTACCAATCCCCATTTTAATGGGTGAAAGAACAAATAGTCCATGTTGGTGAACCAAATCACAAAACTACTCCAAATGTTTTGTATGTTCTTTAAGATTTTTGGACAAAACAGGAATGCCACTAATATAAATTATTAAAAAAGAAAGATCACAAAATATAATTTTAATTATTTTCTAGAATCTAGAGGGAGCATTGGTAAATCCAAATCGAATTACCTTTCATTAGTATTAACTACGTAGAACAATGAAGCTAGTTTGAGCCTATCTTTAGGTTTTCTACCAATTTTCCACAACCCTAATTTGAAATCAAACTTTGAAAATACTGCACAATTTTTTTATCTTATTTATCATAAATTCCTTATTGAGTAGTGGATACTTAATTGTCATAAGTGTTTTGCTAATATTGATATAAATCCCTAGCAACCGTGGTTTCCCTCTCTTTTTTTTATAAAAACTTATTTATGTAAAATAATAAACATGCCCATGGGCTCCATCTTTTTTCAATCAATCATTTATTGAAGAGATATGTTATTTATTCTTTACACAAATCATGCTCATTATGGCTAATAATATTTTCAACAACCTTTCATGATGCCCCTTTATAATCTTATTCATAGTGCATGTCCACAAAATATTGGTCTCTATTATACAAATCATAGTGTCTTCCTTCACAACATTTGGTAACCTTCGATCTTTAATTTATTAGTAATATATGAAAGAAAATTAGCCTATTCCCTTTCAACTTGTTTGCATATATTTTTCATTTGGTATATTTTATGTAGTAATATGAATCTCATATTGATCGATGCAATGGATTTGATAAATATTCCTACAACCTTCGTCTTAAAAAAAATGTACATTTAAAGTCATATGCATGTGATTTGTATGAAATCTTTGCCAAGTAGGATGTTAGAGCCAAAATGAAACTCATAAACATATATGGATTTCTATACCTTCGACTCTAATAGAAACGTCTTTTGAAACTCTCCCAATCCCTATGGGAGATTCATTTATAGCCCTAAGTCTTATTTAGAAGGTATCTACAAATATTCAAGAATCGCTAGTGTTTTGTAACATTGAGGCATAGATCGTAAATCTATGAATGCATCTCATTCATATTCCTTTTATCCTTTAATTTTAGTGTAAACATAAATATTTCAACTTTTATATTTAGGGCCTACACAAAAAAAAAAAATGAGACACTTTCCTAATTGTTGTTATTTGTTTTTGGATCTTTGGTTAGATGAGGTTACTAGTATTTTTCTTTATCATAGTTCTCATATTACTTGTAGAGCATAGTAAATTTTTCGTCAGAATATTATTACAGTTATTTTGTGATGGCTTTGAGTTATTTTCTAATTTTCATATATTCTTCAATAAGTCTAGTGATAATGATGTCCTTTTGTATATAATTACTCTATTGATTTTTTTTTCTTTCTCTTTTTTTATATTGTCTCATCATGTGTTGAGAAATATAAAAATCAAGTTGTGAATTAGTGGAATCTTCAAATTCCTTGTCTCATTATGTGTTGAGAAATACAAAAAGCAAGTTGTGAATTATAGGAATCTTCAAATTCCTTCCAATAGTTAAAGATGACTTGTCTTCTCGTATTCTAGAGTGATTGTATCTTGGTGGGATAAATGATATTGGAAATTACCATTTTTTAGTGATTAGTAGATCGTTAGTGATGGGAATGGGATAAACTATTCTCAAGAGTAGTGTGACCACAAGGATTCTAGATAGGAATTCAAGAAAAAAATTCTTCCAATCTTATAATTTTTTTGTCTTGTACCAATAGAGAAAATAGTCAACATAGATAATTTGAAGAAATATTTTTCAGTTATCATAGATTCTTCATCAATTTGATACTAGACATTCAAAATCTGAATATAACTCATCAAAAAAATCATTAGGAGCAAGTCCATGAAGAAATCTAGAAACATGATCATCATATTCAATTTGTTTAAAATCCCAGTATGTCGAGTTTTCAAATTTTGTGGATGACATAGCTTTGGTAAATTGGTTAAAAACATACAAATATTTAATAATCCTTTTCTTTTGTGGAAATTTGTTTTCCCACTTTCATCATTGCTTGTAGATGAAGAAAATACTTATTTTCAATATAACTATTCTTCTTTTGAAAAATATTTTCTTAGGATATCTACCATTGAGGATACATGGCACTATTGAAAACCCATTGCTCCAACACCTGAGTACCTTGTTATCTATTGATTTCCTTACTGCAATTCATATTAGAAGCTAACAAAACAAAAACTTGATGCTAAAATATTCAACTTTAAACATGCAACGAAAGAAAAATAAAAATAAAAAAAATCATGCACACACAAACACTAATATTTTTGGGTAGATAGCCCTCGAAAAACCGCGGAGGGAAAACCAGTGCTGAAAATGATTTTATTATGCTAAAATCATGGCTCCTATAATAGTGATAATGACCCACTGGGATAAATACAACTATAGACAAATCTGACAAAGTTTGTTCCATTCAACAACCCAAAATGACACACTTTAAGAGATGTACACGACTATCCCTAATGCACACTCCTGTACACATGCATGCCTACACTAGTGCCCACATGCATGTATGGAAATACTACATGAAAAAAATTGTATGACGCAACTCTTTCATATGGCTTCACTTGAATGAAACCCACTTGTGGCAACATCCTTCCTCTCTTCTCTTGGATCTGATCTCTAGAAGGAATTCCTTGTCCAACCATACAATATCTTGAATCATAGTCCTTCATGATATAACTCTTTGTGTCCTCTACCAATCTCTCTCCATTAACCTTACAAAGATGTCTCAAGTATCAAGTGTAAGAAAAAGTCATTTTTTTTCTTATACACTCTTGAATGAATCCACACTAGCAGAAGTCCTTCTTTTCTATGTATGTGTGAAAAGTGTCTTCTCCTTTACCCTAGACTTTATTTTATAATCATGAGTTATAATTTGTTTCTAATTTCCAAAGTGATTGATATTTGAGATTACTTCTCACTTCACTTGAGATTTAGATTACATTCTAATTACTTTTATCATTTCCTTAAATAAATCAATTAATTAAACAATTAATAAAATCACTTTACTTTAATAATTACTTGAATTGTAGTAAATTTTTCAAGATAGAAGGCTTTGGATCACTTCTACATTCTAGAGACCAATCCTACGCGAAAATACCTATCTAATACTACATGCATCAACACTCCCTCTTAGTGAAGAAGGTGTTTTGCACCACTCCAAGTCTTTCTATGAAGAATAAAAACTTCCCTTTCTCCAAGGGCTTGGTTAGAATACTTGCCGCCTTCTCATCTTTGGAAATAAACTGAAGCTTTACTGCTCCCTTCTGGATCCTATATTGGATGTGTTGATATTATGGTAGTTGCAGGAGGTGTAGATTTTAACATTGTACAATTATTTATTGTCAACAGATTTTTAGTAGAATAACAGAAAAGATACAATGGAAAATATAAACATTACATAGATATTTTTCCCTTGGAAAACCAATATATTCTATATTCATTCATTGTGATACATTGTTTATAATACAATATACATATAGGAGCCAACGACATCCAAAAACCTAACTCAGTGGCCTGGATTACTCAATAGCCCTAATTCCTTAACCGAAAATAGAAAACCATCAACAAAACCATGTGACGAAAAATTGACCAACAACGAGCACAAAAATTGAGGCAACATGAAAAATGAGGCCAAAATGCGACATATTTCCCAAGGAAAAAAAATTCTCGGGGGCGTTTCCCACAATCAGATGCACTCGCAGTGCAACATAGAATACACTACAAATAGCCATGCAAAGAATACAACACATACCCAACATTCTCCCACTTGTTGTTTTAGTTGCATACAAGGGGTTATAGGGTTACATAGTCAACAATCTAGGGCAACAATGCCCATGGATCCTCTACACCAAGAGGACTTCTCAGTGCTCATAGATTCTCTTAATGAATCTGAAATATTCTTCAAAGTGTCTACCTTCATCAGCAACACTTTATTTTCTTCAACCATGTCTCTCACAAAGTAATATTGAATATCAATATGCTTTGTCTTTGAATGATAAGTCAGGTTCTTTGTCATAACAATTTCACTCTAACTATCACAATCTATCCTTACAGCTGGTTGTACCAACCCAATACGTGAACAAAATATTTGTGGAAATATTTCTTCCTTACTTGCATGAGTGGGTGTCATGTATTCAACTTCTATAGTTGAAATTGCCAATGTAGCCTGTCTTTTGTTCATCGAACTTATTTCTCCTCCAAACAGGTTAAACACATACCCTGTTGTAGATCTCTTACGATCCATATCTCCAAGCTAGTCTACATCCACAAAGCCATGTATGTCCAACACTCTTTTCAATCCCAGTCTTCCTTTGTAGCACAATCCATGGCTAGCAATGCAACAAAAGTACCTGAAAACCCTTTTCATTGTTGTCTAATGCTCCCTCCCTAGTTTTGACATATACCTACTCAAAATTCCCACTACATCTGCAATGTCTGGTCTAGTACATACCATTGCATACATCAAACTGCCAACTACACTCACATATGGAACACAAGACATGTCCTCCTCCTCTTCCTATTTCTTGGGACACTAATCCATAGATAACTTTACACCAATAGAAATAGGGACTTTGATCTGTTTACATTCCTGCATTTTAAAATTTTTTAATATTGTCTCAACATATTTTCTCTGATTTAATGAGAGTTTCATATTTTTTCGATCTCTTTTAGCTTCCATTCCCAAAATGAAATTTGAATCACTGAGATCCTTCATGTCAAATTTAGAGGACAACTAAGTTTTCACACCCTGGATAATCTCCTTATTGTTTCCTATCAACAAAATTTCATCCACATACAAGACCAATTAAATTAATTGATCACCAATTAATTTAAAATACACGCAGTGATCCTATCTGGTTCTTGTGAAGCCAATTCCCAACATATAGTATCAAATTTTGTATACCACATTATTACTGATTGTTTTAAACCATACAGGGACTTTTTCAACTTGCATAGCAACTCCTTATTTCCCTTCATAGAAAAACCTTATGGCTGCTTCATATAAATGTCTTCTTCTAGATCCCAATGTAGTAATTTTGTCTTCATATCCATCTTTTCTACTTCAAAATAAAATGCAGTAGCAACAGATAACAAAAATATTATAGAATTTAACTTGGAAACATGAGAAAAAATTTCAATAAAATGAATTCCCTCAACCTGGGAATAACCCTTTGCTACTAATCAAGCTTTTTATTTCTCCTCTTTTCCTTCTGCATTCAACTTCTTTTTAAATAACCATTTTCTACCAATGGGATTTCTTCTAGTCGGAAGCTCCACTAGATACAAAGCCTCATTCTTATCCAAGGGTACCATTTTTTCATCCATGGCCTTTTTCCATAGCTTTCCATCCTCTCAATCCATTGCCTCCCTAACATTTCTAGGATCATCATCAGTAATAGACAAAGAAAAATTTGAACATAAATCAAATGGAGTATACCTTTCCGATATCCTTCTTTCTAGAACCGATCTCCTTTATGGTGGAGTATGAGGATATTCTTCTTCTAATTCCTATTCTTCTATAGATTCTCATTCATACACCTTTAAATCAAACTCTATTTTCTCTGATTCTTCCTTACTTGGTAGGACTTCCTATTTAACAACATCCTTCATTTCTCTAAATACCACATCTCGGTTATACACAACCTTCTTAGTTTATGGGTTCCAAATCTTATAATCTTTGAGACCATATTTATACCCAATAGATATACACTTTTAAACCTTCTTAGATAGCTTACTCATGTTTTCCTTTGGAACATGAACATAGGCCTCACAGCCAAATACCTTGAGATGTGTGAGAGAAGGTTTCTTACAAGTCCATACTACTTTTGGAGTCTTGTCATATAGAGCTGATGAGGGTGATCTATTGACCAGGTAACATGCAATACCCACTGCCTCTGCCCAGAATTCTTTCCCTAACCTAACACCATTGAGCATGCACCTTGATTTTTCCATCATCGTCATGTTCATCCTTTCTGCAACTCCATTCTACTGAGGTGTATATGAATTATTATTCTTCCTTGCTATACCTTACTTCTTACATAATTCTTCAAATTCATTCTTCCAGAACTCTCCGCTATTATCTATCCTCAAAACCTTAATTATTTAATCTGTTTGATTATCAACAAGAGTGTTAAACTCATTAAACTTGTCAAATTCTTCATATTTATGCCTGAGGAAATATATCCAAGTATTCCCCAAGAATTCATCTATAAACGAGATATAGTACACAGATTTTCCCAATGATGGAACCAACAGAGGTCCAAGCACATCATTGTGAACTAGCTATAAGATTCCTTCTTCCCTCGTTGTATCAGAGGATAATCTTACCCGATTCTTCTTCCCATATAAACAATGTTCACATAATCAAAATCCATAGAGAAATTATGCATACCTTCAACCATACCTTTGCCACGTACTATTCAAATACCTTCTCTATGAAATGCCCCAATCTTTGATGCCAAAACATAACATTTTATCGAGAGAATATAAGAGTTATTTCTTCTTCAAATCAAATATTAGGAACAATGGAACTATTATACCCATCACTAATAGTGCTTCATTGCAGCTTGTACAGAGTTTCAAACCAAACTCCCTTCAACAACATTGTTTCTCCTCGAACCATCCTGCAGGTTTCCTTTTCAAATATTGTTTTTATCCCTACCTCGTCCATTTTTCTTACAAAAATCAAACTTTTGGCCAAACCTAGGATGTGAAGAACACTAGGTAGTGTTCTAATCCTTCCATATATGAGCCTCAACTTGACTTTCCCTTGTTCTATGATTTTGGTTGTCGAGTCATCACCTAGGAAAACATTAGCTCCATCATAACTTTCATATTCACAGAACCACTCCCTATGGGGAGTCATATTAAAGGATTCACCAATGTCAACCAACCATTCCTCATGATATGCATGTGTTCTTGAAGAATCCAAGTACACACCCCCTCCTTCTTCCTTGGAGGTATTTTCTTCTGTAGAAGGAACTTCTTTAGATCCCTTATTTTTCTCAATTTTGGATCTACAATGCTTCTTGTAGTGTCCTTATTTTCCACATCTCTAGCATACCTTTTCAAACTTTCTAGGAGATTCAAATCTACCCTTAGACTTATATATCTAACTTGAGGACTTAGATCTATTTATTTTCTGGGAGCGTCCTATTGCAAATAATGCATGTGTGCTCTGTCCTTCCATGTTCTTCTATCTCATCTCCTCCAAAAAAGGATGAGACCACTTCATCAAAATTCAAGGCAATTGTATTACTGCCTATGGCCAAAACCAGAATATCCCACAAGTCCGGTAAAGAGCACAGTAAATTGATACACTTATCTTCATCTGAAATTTTAATCTCAACAGATACTAATTGACTTACCACAGCATTGAAGGCATTCAAATTCTCTACCACCGAGTCTCCATGTCTCATCCTTAGGTTATACAACTTATTTCTAACTAAAAGTTTATTTACTAGGTACTTAGACTCATACAAATTCCCCAACTTATCCCATAAATATTTGGTTGTAGCTTCCTCTGACACATTCAGTAATACTAAATCTGACAGACACAATTGGATTGTGCTCTTCGCCTTCCGATCCAACTTTTTCCAGTCATCTGTTGAAGTTACTTTAGGTGTGGTACCTAGATCCACCACAATCCATTGATCTCTCTCTACCAACAAATCTTCCATATTAAGCTTCCACATCTCAAAATGTTTCCCATTAAACTTCTCAATATCCATTTTTGAATTGCTCACCATTTCTTTTCACCTAAAAAATCAATACCACAGATCTCCCACTATAATAAGGCTTATCACACTCCCAAGCCAAACACTTCACCACAAAGGCATCGCATGAAGATAACAATGCTCTGATACCAAATGTAGAGTTAAACGTTGTACAATTATTGACTAAAAACAAATTTTCAGTAAAAGAACAAAAAAGATACAATGGAAAATAAAATAATTACAAAAAGATTTTTCCCCCGAAAACCCAAACTGGGCAAACCAACATATTATATATTCATTCATAGTGATACATTGTTTACAATAAAATATACATATAGGATCCAACATCATCCAAAACCCTAACCAAATGACTTGGATTATCCAACAAGCCTAACTCCTTAACCGGAAATAGAAAACCATCGGTAAAAACCATGTGCAGAAAAACCGCCCAACAATGGACACAAAAATCAAGGTGACACGAAAAATGAGGAAAAAATATGACACGTTTCCTAAGGAAAAAAACAATATTGGGGGTACTATCCACGAACCCTCTTGCACACCCGATGCAATGTAGCGACCACTAGAGCTATCCCTAAAAAGGATATAACACATACGCAATAGGAGGTATTAACCTCCATATGTAACCTTTGACTAGAATAGAATATTCTGGAAGTAAGAGAAACTCTAAATGGATATGTGAGAACCCTAGAAGACTATTCTGCTCAATAAAATAAATAATATTAAAGTATTAACCTCCAGAAAAAGAAGTCGGCCTAGACAAGTGACAAGGACTACAAATAGGAGGCTCGTGATCTCATTTGTACACACACACTTCACTCACTCTCTCAAGTATAGCACAAGTCTAGAGCTACAGCTGTAAGAAAGGAAGGTTCATATTTTGGGGTGATTCTTGGTCTCTCTCTCTAGAAATATCTAGCCTAAGATATGTGCCCTACCTTATAGTATCTTTTGGTCGTATTCTTGGTGAAATCTTGGAGTATATTGGTGGATTTATTGAAGGTCCAAATTTGGTGAAACTAGAACTGCTACAGTTGAGTATTATTCTTGTTTTATGGTTGTGGAGACTCTCTCTCTTGTATGATACCCTTGGAGGAGGTGCTCTCTCCTTGTATTTTTTTGTTGCTATAGTTGGATGGTGTTTTCTGGTTCCATATAATTCTATTGTTGCAGCTAGGGTTTATCTATTGGTTGTAGTATGACTTTCGAGAATTATTTCTATCTAGCAAAGGTTAAGGTGCTCTGGGGTGGTTGCATTCCTATGGTTGGTTGATAATAGTGTTAGTGTCTATGGTGAAATGAGAACAACAATATTTTAATAGGTTATGGGCCCACACTACCTTCATAATAGTTTAACCATTGGATGGTAGATCGACAGTTCTTTGTCAAGCTCCTTGTAGCATGAGTTGCAACTGCAACTAGGGTTTCTGATTTTGCAACTACAGAAAATCCTAACCTAATTCTTTGGGCACTTTAAGTAAACATTTTGGCATAATTCCTGTATATTCTAGTGCACCCTATCCTAGCGCACCCACTAGTTCCCTCAGCCACCAAAAACATCGAGGTTGAATACATTGGTCAAAGTCAAAGTCAAAGTCAAAGGTTCGCTAGTCAAAGTCAGAGTAAAAGGTTTACTTTTGGTCAAAATTGATTTTTGTCGTCAAAGTTGAAATTTCAGGGTTTTTATCTTATTCTAATCAGTGAACCTTTTTTATTTAGATTCTAACCTCTTCTTCTCAATATAGTGTCTAGTTTCAAATTAAGATACAAGTTGCACGATGCTACAATTTTCAAAGTTATACACTTGTATATGATTTTCAATTTATATCATCCAGCAAATCATGAGTTTGTTTGCAGGGGATGTACAAGATACCTTGTTCATGTTAGAAAAACAAGATTGTGGAGAAATAAAAAATAAATAAATGCAGAAATAAAACACAGAGAAATTTCCAGGTCCTTCCTTTATTATTATCCAGCAAATAAAGGGATACAACCTACAACACACCCATTGTAACTTTCTCCTCTTTCTCTCACATTCTCCTCTCTCAGAATACAATATTTGCAGTGATACATAGCCACAATACATTTCCCTCATAAAAGAGGGTTTCCTTCTAGGGAAAAAAACCCTAACATAACTTCTTCCGTTAGATTTGCAACCTTATAATGAATGGTCCAAATTTTCTATGAAATTACAATATACAATTACAAGGAAATTCTTCCTTCAAGGGCCCACTTTCCCTCAGACACCCCAACCAGGGGATAGCCCCCCCGGACCCTACAGGGGGGGAAATCCCCCCTTGCACTCCCCTACATGGAGGAGTGTAAATTCTTTCGTCGTGTAAAGTATTCATGGGGTATAAATACGGTTGAAAACAAAGACCTATGAATCAAGAAGATAATTAGGCTCCACAACCAATAGTTGAAGCAGTGATATTGGATTCAGTATTATTCAGAGGAACAAGCACACCCTCCCTAGCATTTGAGGCTCCAGGTTCAAGGCTTGATTGATCAAATTGTTAAGTTTCAATTTGCACATATCAAGTTTGATAGTTGTTACAATACAAGTAAAAACTATATTTGTGACAACAATATTTGAAAGGTTTTATTAATTCTAGGTATACTTGGTTGCATGCAAGTACAATTGATATAAATTCTTATTGTTTAATGAACTAACATCTCCTCTACCAAAATTTCTTTTTTTTCTCTTAGGCAAGGCACCTTGATAGTTCTATGATGACTACCATCCTTGTTACCATAGATATGTTCTTATGAAAATGTTATTGGAAATACTTTTTCTCTTGCTTTTCTTATTCTAGGAAGGTCATGAGAGATAGCTCCGAGAAGAATATACAGTGAGAGTTTCAAACATAGAGAAGATGACTCCATGAAGTGGTGAGGTAGGTGATCTCACCAAGTACCAATTCTAAAGGAAGCATGTAAAGAAAAAGGATTTTTTGACATCGTATACTCAAATAACAAGGATGAAGTATTTAAGAAATTCTAAGAATTCAAATCTAAAGTGGAAAACCTGACATACAAGAATATCAAGAAACTAAGATATGATAATGGAGGAGAAGACACCTCTAAGGAGCTTGTTTCCTTTTGTAAAGAATCTAGGATTAGGAGGGAGCTAACTATCCCACATAATCCTCAATAGAATGGTGTGGAAGAAAGAAAGAACTGATCCATTGAAGAATATTTTAAGGCAATGATGAATGACTAGAATCTATCCATGTTTTCTATGGGGAAAAGCACTTATGAGAGCCATATATGTTCATAATAGAATTCCTCATCATATATTGAAGAACATGACTCCAGAAGAAAATTTCTCCGGAAAGAATCCAAGTGTTGAACACTTGAGGATCTTTGGTTGTGATGTCTATATTCATGTTCCCAAGGAAAAAAGAAAGAAGTTTGAACCTTTATGAACGAAGGGCATATTCATTGGATATAGTGAGTCATCAAAATATTACAGAATCTATGTTCTAGGTTAACAGAAGGTTGAAATGAGAAGATATGTGACTTTTGATGGAAATATTGGCTTCAAGAAATCTATATAATATTCCATGGATCCCGATGATGAAGAATAAGATGAAGGCCCCAAAGAAGAAAATACATGTTCTCGAGAGCATCTCAATGCAAAAACTTCTACCTTTGAAGAAGTAGTCAAGAAGAAAGAATGGAAGGAAGCTATAGACCTAAAGGAAGGTGTGTAGTCAATTAAAAATTGGTTTACAAGATAAAGAATGGAGTAGATGGGAGTATCGATAAATACAAGGCAAGATTCATGGCTAGAGGGTTCTCTCAACAGGAGGGAGAATAATATGATGAGACATTTTCTCCAGTTTCTAGATACACCTCTATTAGAGCCATCATATCTCTTGCAACATCCATGGGTTAGATTTTACATCAAATGGATGTAAAGACCACTTTTCTCAATGGAGTAATTGAGGAAGAAGTATACATAGAGAAACCTCAAGGTTTTTAGGTACACCTGAGAGAAACACATGTATCCATATTAAAGAAGGCCTTGTATGGACTGAAGCAAGCTCCAAGAGCTTGGTATACATGAATTGACAACTACTTTCTGAGACCTAGATTTTGCAAGGGATATGTTGATCCAAACCTTTATTACAAGGTTGTGAATGGTGCACTTGTGATCCTTCTACTATATGTTGATGATTTTGTTTTCTGAAAGGATTGGAGCCTCTCATTTTTCAATGTAAGGGGGAGTTAGCCTATGAATTTGATATGAAGGATCTTGGTCTCATGCATTATTATTTGAGACTAGAGGTATAGCAGAAGTGTGTTGAAATATTCCTAGGGAAAGGAAAGTATGTTGTAAAGATCCTTCAAAAGTTTGGGATGATGGATTACAAATCCATGGAAACTCTCATGGTGATAGATCTGAAGAAGATGAGAGACTTCCATTCTGATACAGTAGACTCGTTCTTGTACCTATAGTTGATTGGCTCAATCACATGTTTGGTGAATACCCAACTAGACATTTTCTTTGCTATGAACACATTGAGCCAGTTCCAGGTGGAACCTAGACATGAGCATTAGATAGATGAAAAACACTTTGTTAGATATATTTGTGGGATCTTAAATTATGGTTTGAGATATACCTCAAATAGTGACATACAACTACATGGATTTATTGATTCAGATTGGGCAGGGAGCATAGACAACAAACAAAATACTTATCATATATGTTTCAGTTTGGGCTCTGTTAAGATATCTTAGACTAACAAGAAACATAAGTTTGTTTCACTCAGAAATACAGAGGCAAAGTATATTGTAGATTCTGATTCTTTTACAGATGAAGTATGGCTCCGTAAGATGATATTTGGACTATTTGATCAGGTGTTGGATACGATTGCGATATATTTTGATAATAAGAGTTGCATGAATATTTCAAAGAACCTCGTATTCCATGACAGATCAAAGTAGATTGAGACTAAGTGTTATTCATGATAAATTCCAAAAGGGAGAAGTGATTCTCCAGTACATATCCACCAATGAGAATATAGCTCATAATTTGACAAAACCTATATCTAAGATAATTTTTGCATACTTGAGGGATAAACTGGGAATTCTGAAGATACCCTCCTTTGGTTGAAAAATATATGACTTCCTCCATTAGGAGGGAGTGTTGATATATGTAATCATGGATAGTCAGTGCATTGGTAGATAGAAATTCTCTAGGTGGAGAATGGTCAAGGAAAAACAGACCAGAAATTCTCTAGGTGGAGAATGGTCAAGGAAAAATAGACCGTTGACATATCATGGAATGGTATTTTCCTAAGGCACAGATTGTGGTTCGACTAGGAAAATAGTCTAGGACTGATATTCTCCTAAGGAATAATTAATGGCCCAATCAGTTTCAATAGTCTACCCTGTAAGGACATGGCATCTCGATTAGGATGGTTGATACGATATTGATATTTTCTAAGGCACATATGGGTAGAGATTGATCTTTATGGTACATATGGTGACCTGATTAAAAAATAGCTCGAGAATGACATTATTGTAGGACTAGTCTCTGAAGCCCATGGTGTGGATTTTAACATTTGTTGGGATAGTCATTCTTCCTATGTCACACAAAGTGACTAGGATAGGAAGAATGGTCCCTACACCACTCTCTTGAGTGAGTGACTTATGTGAGACACTTTGTTAAGTGCACTAAGTCTAGCATATGGCTTATTCAACATCATACCTGATTAGTCAGATAGATTATGGCCTCGAGATATGATGAAGGCAATGATAATATTTTGATGCCAAGATGATACTAGATGATATTAATAGTGATGATGATGCTCATGACTTGATCTGCGTGATCATGAGATAGCCTATGTGGCTATGTTGATGCTACATGTAGAAATCTTTGCAAGGCTATGTGAGCCTTGCCCATATCATGTGGAATAGATGGATGTGTTTGATACCATTACATTTATTACCTCCCTAGCTAGGAGGGAGTGTTTATATTATGGTAGTGGTGAGAGTTATTAACCTCCATATGTAACCTTTGACTAGAATACAATATTCTGAAGCAAGAGAAGCTCTCAACAGATGTGTGAGAACCTTCGAAGAGTAGTGAAATGAATAAAATGAATAAAATAAATAATATTAAAGTATTACCCTACAAAAAGAGAAGTCGGCCTAGATAGGTTACAATAAGGACTATAAATAGTGGGAACTTGAGCTCATTTGTGCACATACACTTCACTCAGTCTCTCAAGTATTGTGCAAGTTTGGAGTTGTAGCTGCAAGAAATGAAGGTGCATATTTTTGGGTCATTCTTGGTCTCTCTCTCTAGAGATATATAGCCTAAGATATGTGTCCTACCTTATAGTATCTCTTGGTGATATTCTTGGTGACATCTTGGAGTATATTGGTGGATTTCTTGAAGGTGCAGATTTGGTGCAACTGCAAGTGTTGCAGTTGATTATTGTTCTTGGTTTATGGTTGCGGAGACTCTCTCTCTTGTGTGATACCCTTGGAGGAGGTTTTCTCTCCTTGTCTTGTGTTTTTATTTCAATTGGATGGTGTTTTTTGGTTCCATCCCATGTTACTGTGGAAACTAAGGTTTATATGTTGGTTCTAGTATGGATTTCCAGAATCATTTCTATGTAGCAAAGGTTAAGGTGCTTGGGGGTGGCTACATGTGTATGGTTGGGTGAAAATAGTGTTATTGTCTATGGTGAAATGAGAACATAAATATTTTAATAGGATGAAGTGGTATTTGATCTCATTATGCTTGGATGTATCATGGAATACTTTATTCTCCGAGAGTTTGATACAACTCTAATTATCATAGTATATCACAGTAGGATCCAACGTGTGATCACATAAACTTGTAAGAAATTTGTGAAGCCAAACGTCTTCATAGATAGTCATACTTGTTTCCATATACTCTAGTTATGTTGAGTTGAGTGCTACATAGGTGTACTTCCTCCTAAACAAAGTAATCACTACTAATCCTAAGATGAAGAAACACCCCAAGGTGATATTTCTGTCTACTAGACTGCCTGCCCTATATGAGTTTGTATATAACTACAAATCCACTCCATCTCCTCAAAAATACCTCAATCCATAATCCATTGTACATATTAAGTACCTGAGCACATGTTTTTTTGTGATCCAATACACCTTCCTCGACTCCACCATGAACAGACTCATGGTATTCACAAAAAAATAAATATCTAGCCTAGTGTTGACCAAATAGATAAAAGACCCTATGAACTTGTTGTATATCTTGGGATATACCAACTCTAAATCTAAAGTGATCACATTATTCATATTGGTAATCATAGACATAGGCATCGGTTTACAATCCTCCATCCTAATTCTCCTGAATATCTCTAGTACATACTTCCCTTGTCTAAGGAAGATATATCTTGATACCTACCATACCTATAATACCAAGAAATAATGCATCAAGACAATGTCCTTCATCTCCAAATCAGTATCTAAATCAACTTTTCACCTTGCAACAAGATCATCTACACCTATGAGAAATAAATCATCAACGTACAAAACCAATATGAGGGGATCCTCTCCAAGAACTATGAAGTACAATTTAGGATCTACCTCACTATTGGTATTTGTTGATCCTAGGATACCACACCCTGGGTACTTGTTTGAGTCCATACAAGGATTTATTAATACTACATATATGAGACTCCCTCCAATGTACCTCAAATCCTTGAGATTGTTCTATGTATACTTCCTCCTTAATTATCCCATTGAGGAAAGTTTTTTTCACATCCATCTGATGTATCCTCCACCTCATAGATGAACCAATAGAAATAACAACTCATATATATCATACATTTTGACTGGAGAAAATGTCTCCTCATAGTTCACTCCATGTTTATGGGAGAACCCTCTTGCTACAAACCTCACCTTGAAATTCTCAATTCTACCATCTGCAACATGCTTGATCTTGTAGAGACACCTAGACCTCAAAATTGACCTGGCCCTCGATCTCAACACTATGTCCCAAACATCATCCCTCATAATAGAGGTGTGCCCCTCTACCATGGCATATTGTCGTACCTACTAATTTGATACTTCCTAAAAACTATAATTCTCAGCATCAATGATGCTACTCATTGACCCACTCAAATCAAAATGGATAAGATCCAGTATCCCCTTGGACCTACTCTCGCTGCTAGGAAAAACATCCTTGGAATTATTTCAAAGAGAAAACCCTTTCTAGACTCCATGTTGTTCAATATTCAACTGTCGAACACATGTACAAAAATCCCCCTCAAAATCAACAAAGCCCTATAATGTAGGTGTCCCAACCTCCTGTGCCACAACTCACATTGTTTTTCACTATCATGTACCAAATCCAAAAAAGGTATTCCCTATAACCTATATAAATTTCACTCTCTAACCCCAAGGACCACTATGTTGTCCAAGATATATTTGTTTGGATGAGTTCTTTCCCTCTCTAAAAAGTAACAACAAAACCCCTATCCTCCATAGTTGAGACTAAGAGAAAAGTATTCTTCAAACCTGATACATAAAGCAAACATGAGCATATAATGAAACTCCTAACTCAAGATGGAATGTGATTGTTCCCACTCCCTTCGTTTCATACTAGGAATCATCACCAATTTGCACATGAACATCTTAGTCCTTCTTTGTCATACTCATAAGTAGATCTCATGCTTATTTCATATGATGAGATGCACCATTGTCTAATAACTATGCACTCCTCATAGTTGTGATGGTATAAATACAAGAAACAAGTGAGAAATCCTTATCAAACATTGTTACAAACTCATCAAGATGCATCTCTATTGATATTGTTTTTTGAGTCTTTCCTTTAACCTTATTCTTCTCTAGACATTGAGATTCAAAATGTCCATTCTTATGACATGAGATGCACTTGATTTTAATCAAGTCCTTCTTATTCCCTCGATGTGATGATCCTCCATAATTGTTGCCCTCCTTGCTATAACTGTTTCCTTTTCCCTTATTTATCTTACTAACAAGAGCCAAGTTATCCTCACTAGCTCCTTTTTTTATGCTCTTAGACTCCTCCTGGGTCTCTTTCTGGATGGAATCATCCCAAAGTGTCTTCCAATCTAGGATATTTTCCTGAGCGCAAAATCCTTTGACAAATGGTTCCTAAGACATGGGAAGACCATTCAATGCTACATTCATGAGCTCTAGTTCCTATGTTTTCTCCCCTATGGATGAAAGCTAATCACACATGTGCCTGATCCTCATGAGATAGATGGTAGCATTATCAAATCTAGAAATATTCATCGATCTAAGTTTATTCCTTAAGACCATCTTCCTATTCATGTTCTTGCTATGGAATAAACTTACCAAGGCATTAAAAATATCTTTGTTCATATTCTTCTCGGATAGCTGACGAATTAGATGATCCTTCACCAAATCCAAGATCAAGGACCCTCTTTGCGTTTGTCTCCTTCTTGTTCTAAGATTCCAAAGTTGTCAAATCTGTTGGTGGAGTAACTCCTTTTGTCCACTAACTCTTAAAGGTCATGTTGAAATTACTCTTTCTTTCCAAGATAGGAATTTCGATGCTCCATCCAATCTTTCTTCAACTCTCAATGGTGTTGTTTTCATCCCTAAGACCTGATAAATTTCCTTGCAAATAACCTATTTTTGAAAACTTCCCATGTACTTACATGTACGAACATGTACGCACCTGTCATGACTAGAAATTGTGTATGTGTACACATGTTCTCACTAACACCCATTGTATGTATGTGCTTGTACTCACTGACACTTGTGTATGTACGTTACTATGAAACAATGTGCTCACTAACACCCTCATATGTACAGGTCTGCGATCAACTGACACATGCTTGTGTGCATGCCTCTACTCACTGACACCCATGTATGTGAACACCTATGTTCAATTAGAAGGTCTTTGTATGTATGCTTGTTTTCCTTCTTTCAACCCATGTACAAATCCGTAAACCTACAAAGCCTTATTTCTACCTCAGTATGACTGTTTCCCTAAAAAAATTCCTTTGATTTCTTCCTATTGGTTAGGGATCTACTAACATCTCTTGCACATCTCATAGATTTGGATTCCCTTTAGAGCATGTGCTATGATACCATGTTGAAAACCCCTTACTAAAACACCTAGGTACCTTGTTATCTAGTGATTTACTTACTGTAAATAAGATTATCATCTCACAAAACAAAAATACACAGTTGAAATATTCAACTTTAAACATGTAGTGGAAGAAAAAAATGGAAACCAACTCATGCACACATAAAAAAAAATATTTTAGGGTCGATACCCTTGGAAAAACTATGGAGGGAAAACCAGTGCTGAGACTGATTTTATTATGATAAAATAATGGCTCCTGTAGCGGGGATAATGGCCCACTGAGAGAAAT
>JZKD02S2236112.1:567376-599197 GCA_000966675.3 Picea glauca
CTTGCCACCTTAAATACATTCTCCAATGATTTGGGTTCCCAAAGGCGAACCTCATGTTGAATGTTATCCTTTAAAGTTCCTATGAATACATCAATCAAGTGCTCATTTGGAATATTGATTACCTTTCTATTCAATCTTTGAAAGTTCTCAATGTGCTCGGTAACTGGACCGTTTTTCTTGAGATTTATCAATTGGCTAAAGAAGGTATTGCTCCTTGTATCTTCATAGTATGCTATCATTTCTTCCTTGAAAATTGTCCAAGTGACGAGTGATTTGTGAGAACAAAGCCATCGATACCATACAAATTGATTAGGTTCTAAATATAAAGAAGTGATTCGTACCTTTTTTGTATGTGGCACATTATGTAGATCAAAGAATTGGTCCATCTGAAGTATCCATGTGATTGGGTCCTTGCCATAAAACTTCCTCATATCGATCTTAGGAACGTGGTTGGTCTTCAACCCAAAGCTGGAGTTTCTCCATTATTGATTCACCTTCATTGTGTCCTCATCATGAATTTCATGGGATGCATTTTCACTTTCAGGTGTCTTCTCTGTTATGAATTTTTTCAATACTTCCATGAACTCCTCTTTTAAACCATCGATCTTTTCGTCCAACTTAGCTTCCATCTCTTGTAGTTCATATTTTGTTACTATCTTCTTTTGTAAATCATTTATGTCCCTACGTGTTTCTTCACCTTCATCAAGAGTCCAAGTAGGATTGTCTGGAGGCTTATTTGGTGTAGAATTTCCCTTTTTGGGTGGCATGTTTGCCAAGTATCACTTTTGAACCTTGATTTTGAGGTGGTTCTACTAGACAATCTTTATTCTATTGTATCTCCCAAGTTTCAGCCTTTATGGGTAGGAAAATTTCTTTTATGTAGTTCTCTAATATTTTTTCTTTGAAATGCCATAGGTCTAATCAAAATTGGATGTGCCAAGTGGAATTTACGGTAACTTCCCCACAACTTGCCTCTTTTTGGCCTTTCCAGGAGATCTCACTTATATAGCGTGCACCACACAAAATAATTGATATAAAATTATGAAACTTGTACCAAAAATACTACAGATTGTCCATGATCCAATGAAACTAGTCCCACTCGATTTCAATACTCTAGGAAGAAGTTATGATTGTTTCACCTAGAACACCTTCTTGAGACTAGTCAATAGGACTAGTCAAATACCCTATCTTACACAGGGTGTATCTACAAATTTATGATGACCTAGAAGATGAATGTTTTACCATAGATACCTTACTAATTTTTGTGAATATCTTCCAGATTTTAGGGTCTGAAATGTTACAGAAAATATTTTATAGCAAAACATCTGCAATGACTTAGTTCAGGATGATTCTAGCACCCTATCTTGTACAGGTTGTATCTCTGAAAGTATAAGGCCTCAGGAGCTGAAATTTTAACCCAACGTACCTTGATCCATCTAATAAATATCCTCCAAGACGTTCCTTCTGAAACGTTGTCAAAAAAAAATTATAGAAAAAGTTCTAAGGTGTCTCGGATGTACTAACGAAACCCTAAGACCTTGAGCTTTGAAACCATATGTTAAGAACCAAATATCAATATAGCATAGAAAAACATTATAAAAAGTACTCAACGCCTTGAAAAAGAGATAATTTTAGATAATAATCCTCTTCTAGGGGGGAACCTCCTTTTACCCCACTTAAATGTTCAAGTACAAGATGATTCCAAATGAAAATGTCTCCTTGGTATATATAAGAGACTAGGAGGTATAATTACAACTAATGGAATAAAGTTGACATAAATAAAATAATATTACTAATGTAATATGCCCCAATTAAGGGGTAATGAGCCAATATTAGGGCTTACCATAATGTCTCTGGTTGTAGAAATTGAGATTGAAATAGAGAAAATGGATGTGAAGAGAATGTTACTAGATGGGGACCTAGAAGAGGAAATCTACATGAAACAACCTCAAGGATTTAAAATAAAGGGAAAGAAATATTTGTCATGCAAATTGAAAAGATCCATTTATGGTCTAAAGCAATCACCAATGATGTGGTACTAGAATTTTGACACCTACATCCTTAGTTTGGGATTTGTGAGAAGAATGGTCGATCATTGTGTGTATTCTAAGGAAGAAGGTGGGAGTTTCATAGATGTAGCATTGTATGTCAACGACATGTTTTTGGTCGTAAATGGAATGGATGCAATCAAGGAGGTGAATATGCAGTTGTCCTCCAAGTTCGACATGAAGGATATCATTGCAACAAAATTCATTTTGGGAATTGAGATCAAAAGAGATCGACTAGTCAGAGATATTTGGTTGAATTAGAGGAATTACATTGAAATAGTTGTGAAGTGATTCAACATGCAGGATTCTAAACTAGTCAAGGTGCCAAATCTGGTGGGATAAAGACAAGTTGTTCAACGTCGTCTAAAGACACAGGAAGAACTAGAGGACATGGAATGTGTTCCCTATGAAACTGTTATTGCTAGTATGATGTATGTGATGGTCCACACTCGACTAGACATTGCTCATTTAGTGCGAGTATTGAGAAAATACATGTCAACACCTAGGAAATATCGTTGGAGAACTATCAAGAGAGTGTTCATGTATTTGTATGACACCAAATATTATTCTATATGCTACCAAGGGAAACTTGAAACTAATAGTGAAGTAAATGTACACAGATTTGTCAACGTCGACTGGTCTAGAGATATGGATTGACAAAGGTTGACCAATGGATATCTATTCAATATGTTAAGTGGAATAATCAACTAGATGAGTAAGTGACAAGTAGTCATATCGTTGTCGACAATAGAAGAAAAATACATGGAATCAAATCATGTAAGAAGAGAATCAGTATGGATGCATCAATTGTGTTTAGGGATCAGGTTTGATTAGAGAGATATGAATATAAATGGTTATATTCAAAGAACAATATTTTTGGAATAAAACCCAACATACCATTCGAAGATGAAACATATTGATGTATATTACAGTTTCATGAGAGACATCGTGGAAATAAATAAGGATGTTGGAGGAAGTAGACATGTTGGAAAACATCACAGACTCTTTTACTAAGTCTATGAGTGCTATGAAGTTCTCTTGGTGTAGAGAGGAAATCATAATTTTGGCCTTGGGTTAGTGAATAGATGTTCATTTTCTCCTCTATCAGCAAACAAGACAATAAGTGGTATAATGTTGGGTTTTTATATTCTTTGAAGTGATAGAACAATCATTCGACTATCTATTCAAGGTGGATGAATTGGGTGAAGCATCAAATGACAAGTCAATTCGATTCAATGGTTAAGTCTAGGTCCAAGTGACTGATGGGAAAGTAAAATTTGAAGTGGCCAATAGGTGGTTGACAACAGGTTCAGTGCAAATCGACTAAAGATCGACTACTGGATGACTGGTAAGATAACTAAATTCGACTCTAGCATAATTATGAGATTTTCGAGATTGTAGCCAATCATCTATGTGGATCTGTAATTCTTTTGGGTGCCATGCTTTAGGGGTTTTCATGTTGTAAAGCCTAAAAATAAGGTATTTTGTAATATTGTAGCATCTAATATTTAGTAGAGGTTGTTGGTCATGTATATGTAAGTGAGTTTTGTTGCAGGGTTGTTCTTGTGTAAGGAAAGAGAGTATGATGTTGATTTTATATTAGGTGTATACCAATGTTAGTAATGTAGATGTTTACGCATTGTATGAATAAGACAACAAGGAGAAAGAATGTTGGTCTTCTCGGTTTTGGGTGGCTAGGGTAAAATATTTGTGTATTGTGTGTTATTTTCAATTATTTTCTTGTTTAATTATATCTTCCCTTGCCTCGTTAGTTTAGTGTGAGTATTCATTTCTCATCATACAACCAACATTCCCAATGTACTCTTAATCTTAACCGTAAGGTGAATAAAGTGATACGACCTCTTGGTCATTTTTTCAATGTAATGGTGATGGGTTCCAAATTTTAGGTCCGTGTTCCTTACCTCGTTTATATAATGTGTGATGAAGATCCACCATTAATATCTTTGTGGATGAAATTTATCTATCTGTACTTGAAGGTAAGTTAGCTAAATGAACTATTGATTGGTAATGCAAGAAAATTATTAAAGACTATTTTGAATCGAAAAAGAGTGAATCTACATGTCAATTATTTTTGGCGTTGTTAAAATCACACACTTTAGTTGTTGTTAGGAAAACTATTGGCATAAGGATAATTGACAATTCAGAGACCACCAATCATGTTTTTAGAAATATTTAGGCTATTGTGAATACAATTGGAAAGAATACTCATTCAAAATATCATAATGTGGCCCATCATGTATTATTAGAATTAATTGTAAACAAGACCACAAGGAAACATCTCCTTGTCACACACACATCTTACATTTTTAAAGTAAGTTCCAAAACCATTCAAAAATATTCTAGTTAGAAGAGAAATCCTCAATAACCTAGGTCAAACACATTATTAGACCTTCCTTTGTACGTTACCTCATTCCAACCTGAAGTTAATTGACATTGTTAAATGACTAATCCATACTTTTTTGTGTGAATATATATATCATTCATCCAATTATATGGACGAGTTAAAGTTGTGTTGATGGGTGTATATGAACACAATGTCAATTGTGAGGGGAAGCTTGGTCCGAGGCTATCTAAATAGCCCAAGCCTTTTGTTATGACTTGCCCTGATGAGTTTTGCAGCTCCATTATAAGAGACCTAATATAAATTAAATAATAATAAAATAACTATCTACTACATATATACGTATATTTAGGATCTTATATACACAAATATACAAGTTAGAAGATTTATGAGAAAACCTCGGAAATTGAGTTTATAAGGAGAACTAAATCTCAGGAAAAATTGTGAATTAATCTAAAATACATCATTCATCTTCTTTTACTAAGAAAATAAAAAAATAAAAGGAAAGAGTGAAAGAAAACAACAAGATTCTGACTTGAATAGTCAAAGTATTTAAGTTGGAAGATGAATTTTCTTTCACTAAGAAAATAAATAATAAATCTACTAATTGGTATTAAAATCTCAACTATGATTGTGCCTTCCTGTAGCAATCTGGTCGTGCAACTTTCCTATTCAAGATAAATCTATGAAAGACAGTTCTTATATTTCTCATACCTTAAAGATATCGAAGAAAAGTCACTTTAATTTGACATTTTAGATCCCCTTAATAATACAGAAAGACAACTTTATGTTTTGTTCACCCCAAGTGAAGATATTAGTCCTTTACATTAAGAAATAAAATTATCAATTAGATAAATGGATTTGCGCAAATCTATAATATATAAATAAATTCAAGACATCTTAAAGATTCACATCACACGAATGCATTCACCTGAAATCATGCAATTTTTGGGACTAAGGACTGATAAAAGATTGGAAAAATTAAAGCATTAATAGTAGCAATTAATCATGCAATGATCCGACAGACTAAATCTAGCTCAAATCTATACATAATCAAAATACTTGGAGAAATACAAATCACAATACCCAGATTATAAAGCATGCACTAAAATCCTCAACTTAGAGGTCGAAAGCCTTGGTTAAAGTGTGATTCTATATTACTCCATGAAAAAATTTGTACTCCATATCTCCAAAATTTTAACCCTCTCCCAGTATCGAAGAAAACATGAGCATTTAAACACAAAATATTATTCACTCCTCATTTCCACAAGATAGAGGTTGATTTTCAAAAAATAGAATGTTTTAAAACCATATCCTAATTTGAGTTTACTCATAACAACTCATTAAAATTTTGTTATGATAATATCACAAAAATGTATGTTGAATGTTTTAAAATGGATCCTTATAAAACAAAATACTTCATAATATTCCATGAATCAAGTAGCGAACAGATCTCGTCGTTCCCTTTTGAGACCTAAAAAGAAAACAATGAAAATACCAATCAAGAACATATCAACTATTAAAAGACAAGCTACATAATCCTCAATTATGTATCTATTCTACAACTAAATCCTAAATAAACAAATTCATATAAATAAACAAAGATTTGTTTACCAATTATCATAAGTTGAAACAAATTATTTTTTAGCTAAATCAAAACAACCATGAAATTAGCCAATGCTTTAATATAGAAAAAACAAATAAAAAAAATAAAAAGAACTAAAACTAATTACCTAAATCAAATGTTTGAAAATGAAGACTCGTCCAGTTCTAAGCATTAACATTTGTAGACCTTTAAATAAATACATCACCATATTTTCTAGGTTTCTTGTTTTCCCAAGAAATGATTTGCTAAGATCTCAACCTATGATTATATCTTTCAAGCTCCTGATTTTGTCTCATAACTGGAGCAAGACGCATTTGGAGGTATGGAACGTCGGCATAATAACTCTGTTCCCATGACTAGAAACCATTACAATTCCCAGGATATGAATGTGTTTTAGGATACTATTTATTCCTATCAGAGGTGTGTTTATTCCTTAGGGTAGGGCCAATAACTGACAAGATTTCAAATCCACAAAGAGAAAATGGGGAAAATATTTTCTCAAATGAAACAGATTTTTCTGAGAAATTTCTCTTTAGAAAATGAGGAATATCTATGAAATCTATTTGTTTCTAAAAAACCTATCCATGCAGAAGGTAAATGACCCTATTTTAGAGATGGGTTTTTAATGGTTTTGTCAAAAGCTTCACTATTTTTCCAAAATCCATCCCGCAAAATCATCTCTCAATTTTGGGATGGGTTCGAGCTTTGTTATGTTGTTGTAAGTAAGAAAAACTAAGGGCCATTCAGTTCTTGCTTACTACAGAAGACATAGTTTCAAAGGTAAACCAGGAGGAAAATCAACATTATTAATGAAGGGGAAAATATTCTGACACCAGTAGACAAAACCAATATATAGCGAATGGGTTCAGGAGAATGTACCTGATGTCAAGCATAAATTCGAGGGTATGGGAGTATTCTCCAATTATCTCCCACTCCAAGAACTGATTATTTACTATAATCCAGAGGAAAGGGAGATTGAACACCATGAAACCCATGTAGCCCTTGAAACTTGCCACTAATTAACAACCCAATTCCGAGGATATTAACACACACAATGTAAGGATTCTTTCGATGGTGGACATTTTAGGATATAAGAGGTTTTCATCATTAACCATTAAATTTTGATACAACATATGTAAGTGTTGAAGGGTCATATCTAAAGGGTTAAGAGAGGTGAGGTTTATACCTTGTTTCAAATTCATGTGTTAAACATATTAAACAATGTTTCAATCCATACATTAACCCATAGATTCTTTTAAACGCAAAACCCATACCCTTCTTAATATCGAGCTAAGTTCCTAGGTTAGGTCCATACTTAGTCTAGAAATATAATTCATGGTCCCTTAAGTCTAAACGAAATTAATAAGTCTTCCATCTAGACATAGACTAACTGAAGTGGACAAACAAGAGTTACAAACTAATACAAAGGGAAAAGTTTACTAGGTTTTGGTTGAATGTTTGCACAAGATAAAGGTCTCAATTTCATGCTTTGCAGTCATGAAATCGAAAAATGAAATAAATCAACAAATCACACTATCATGTTCTAGTAATAATAAAATCCAAATTCAACAATCACACCTTCACAAAAGAGACCCAGTCAATCTGATGAAAATAGATATGTTGGACAACAAGTTTAAGAAATGATTTTTTATTTCAAATTCAATGAGACACAAAACAAGATGTTAGTTGGGCTACCAATAAGTTGTTATTGTAATTTCTGTAATCCGAAACCCATTTGTAATTTTTTACATATAGGCTAGTGAGCCATTGGGACCAATTGTAAATGTAAATGTACACATAGGTTGTTTAGTTGTTGGCACAAAGATTTGGTTTTGCGCACGCCTGAGTAGTGCATGAGGATTGTTATCAAAAACGGGGTGCACACATTTCACAGTGTTGCGCGCACTTGAGTAAGTGCATGGGGATAACCTTGAAGTGCACATAAAACCAAGTTTTATATGTGTGTATTTGAGGCCAGAGAGCGTGTGTGTTTATGAGAATGGTGAGCCGGGATGAAAATAGGCCAGTACATATATCCTTGCAAAATGTAATCACACTCAAGTTATTAATAATATCACATCACATGCATAGATAAGTCAGACGAAAAGAGATTGGGAGATAAACTCCACTAAAAAGGGAAAACGAGGGATTTAAGTCCACGGGAATATTTTATTAATATTTCTGAAAAGTGTAATTTATGGATTATTATTTATATTAAGTTATTGAGGGATAGGATTGAGTCGCTAGGTGGCTAAAGATAATTATAAAGGTGACAAGTGTCTAGTTTAAGGCATGCAATATATATTGTTGGTCTTAGTGTATTTTGGGGGGAACTCATTCATTTTGGGGAAATCCATTCATTTATCATGTGCGGAAGGGGTTGGACCATCTTAAAAAGGAAGAACATTACCTGACCTAGAGAGAAGATATTGTAAAGGGGTTTTCCATATTGTTACCAAAATATTTTTGTCGAACAGGTGGGTTGTCAGGGCCGTGAGAATTCAATCTAGGTGAGATACTTTTTGTCAAAGAGGTGGGTTGTCAAGCCTGTGAGAATCATCTCCAGGTGATAGTTTTGCTAAGAATCGCTCCCTAGTGCACTGGGAATTAGTTGTAGTGCTATGAGTCTTATTTTATGGCATGTTGCTAAATCCCTACAAGGGAAGTGGGGCAGCTGAGGGACTGTGAGTAGAGAAGGGAAACAATTTCTTGGGTGGTACAAGAATGTGGGGAATGACAGACTGTAGGATAGTTGCAGCAACAGACACCTTCAGTTGAAATTTTGTGTTGATTATCAGGCCTTAGCCCGACATTACGAATCCTTTTTCCCTGGTGGAGTTTAAGCCCTAGATCGAGGGTGACCTATTGTTGAATGTTTATGAGAAACATAGGCTATGGCTGGGAGGAATGTCTAATTTCTACATGGAGTTGGTGTCTTTTCATAAAAGATAAGTCCTCTTTATGTGCTTGTCTCATTTACTATGTGCTTAATTATATATATTTGATATGAGTTAAATTTTTGTATTATGTTTCATATAGGTAATTGTTTTTATTCTTTATAATGCTACTTTCAAATCTAAGTGTGGTGTTGATATTCAGTATTTGTATTCATACATGCATAGTATGACATTTTTTATTAGTTATTCATGTTAAGTTAACCATATAATAATGGTCATGAATCTCTAAGGTGAGGTTAGAATGTTTGTGCGCACAAGGAAATATGCCATGTGCACAAAAGGTTGGATTTACTTGTGTGCATAGGGAAACAGTCTGTGTGCACAAGGAGAAACAAATTCATGGGTGACGTCAGAATGGTTGCATGCGTAGTAGTGATCACATGTTTCAGTAGTGATCACATGTTTCATAGTGAATTACACACACAGTAATGTTGTCTGCTCAATATGCTTGAGCACGTAGTTGTATTGTGTTACTTCAGTTGTTATAAATTGTGTCTGAAGATGAACATTTGTGTGGCATGACCCAGCTTTTGTTAGAGTGTGATACTTTAAGTATTTATGCGTAAACCGATGTTATAGAGTAGAATCTACGCATTAGATTTTGGAGCAGCATTTCTCAGTAGAAATTTTGGTAACATTATAAGTGGGTATTAGAGTGTGGTAACCAACAAGGAGGATGGGTATGTTATAATTTGGTATTAGAGCATAAATGTCATAGGGAACGTTACATTTTGGTATCAAAGTAGAAATGTAACGAGGGATGTCACATTTTGGTATCAGAGCATATTGGTAATCATAAATGTTACAATTTGGTATTAGAGTAGATTGGTAACGGGGAACGTTAAAAATTTCATATCAGAGCACCATTTTCAACAATGAGCATGCATGTACCAAGTATGTACTTAAGGAAAAATTTAGACCGGTAATTGGACAAATTTGGAATTAGAGTGTGTTCATGGTGTGCATAAAATAAGAATGCACAAGTGTGGGAACTAAATTTTGGCATTGCGGGGTGTGGCACTGGAAATACACAGTAAAAAATGGTGCATGAGCGTGTGCACTAAAATTTGGGGCTAGGCAGAGCAAACTGGTGGTGTGTGCGTGATATTGACATACAGTGTAAATGTTAAATATTGACTTTGATTTTTGGTACATGTTGAATACCAGTACGTGCATGGGATTTAGAAGGAAGAAGGAAAGAGTAAAAGGGTATTTGGATGAATTCCAAATGATTATAATATACTGTGCAAGACTCTGAATTGCACAAGGGAGTAGTTGATGGGAAAGTTTTGGACAAAGTAGTCCAATTATTCACCAAAACAAATTGGAATTGGGATTTTAAAATCATCTAAGAAATCATAAGAAAGGATTTTGACAAAATGGTGCATATTTTTCATGAACTTGTCACATGAAATTCATCTAACAAATATTATTTCCAAACATTTTACAGAATTAACAGTAATTAGACTAGGACAGAATCAACGCAGAAAGTAAAAAGTCACGGAAGATGTGTAGAGAACTTACATCCATGAAGCTGAATTCAGGTATTTGTATTTCGGTTTGGGTATTTATGGTACATAATATAAGAAGGATCAC
The DNA here is from genome assembly GCA_000966675.3 of Picea glauca. Classification (NCBI taxonomy): domain Eukaryota; kingdom Viridiplantae; phylum Streptophyta; class Pinopsida; order Pinales; family Pinaceae; genus Picea; species Picea glauca. The sequence goes on from JZKD02S2236112.1 coordinate 577,946, forward strand.
ATAAACTTGGTAGAAATTATAAAGGGACTGCAAAAAAACGTCCAAAGCTATAAAGTTGATAATGAGAGGCTTATGAAAGCCAAGAAGTAACAATATGAATTCAATATCAAGTTGATGCAAATATTAGACATAATAGAAAATAAAATGGATAAGGAGACATAGTCAAGTAGGTCAAGAAGTCATGAGTCTCATGGTGAGAGAAGAGAAGAAACAATTTCTTATAGAAAAACCTCACCACTCACCAAAGCATTCATTTAGGAAAGAATTCAATATATCAAGTCCATCTCCTATTAGAAATCATAAGAGGAAGATCAGGGTGAACGAGCTACATGGAGAAATGAATAAGATCAATCCTCCAAACTTTGATGGTTATCAAAAGAAGGATGAAGATATAGAGACCTGGTAGTTGGGCATGAGGAAGTACTTCCAGCTACATAATTATTCTACGCAAGAAAAAGGGAGAATTTTCATATATCCTCTAAAAGGAAAATAATCAATGTGTTGGGATCAGTTCATGCAAGTGCAAAACATTGAAAAAAATAAGGTTAATTGGAGGTATTTCAAAAGGTATTTTCAAAACAAATACTTAACCAAGAGATATTATTACAAGAAAATAAATGAGTATGAAAGAATATTCTTAGAGATATTGAAATATGTCACATTCATCAGGGATGAGAAAGTTAAAATTCAGAGGAACCTAAGTGGGATTCCTTCATTTATCAGTGACAAGATACAATATGATGAAACTAAGACATTAGAGGAAACGATAAGGTGTGCTAACTATATTTATGATCAGAAAAGTGGAAGACCAAATTTACAAAAGGATTGGGAAGAAAATATGAAAAGCAAGGTGAAACAAATGAAGAAGGGGACTAAGACACCAATATTTTATAAAGAATATGCAAGGAAAGCCAACTCCCAAGGAGCCAAGAATGATGGAGAAAGTGGGGAAAAAAACAAGGAAACAACCTATTAAATGTTGGGGTTGTGGAGGAGATCATATGTACAGATATTGACCTCAAAGAGGTAAAAAAACGATGATCTGGGTGGATATGAGTGGCCACTCACCTATTCTACTAGCTCAAAGACCAATGTCCATTTTGGCAGTTTTTCCTAGTTTTTCAGGTCTTAAACTTCTGGGGCCATTTTGAGGCCCTGAAAAGTATTTTTTGGGCCCTCCAAAATCACACTGTTTTCTTTCATGAAAATGTGAAGAAACCATGTGTATTTCTCGGATCATTCTTTCCAATGAGCTATCATGCACCTAAAACAAAGATCATATGTAAATGTTACAACCTCGAGAAGTTGATGTACCAACTTACCCCACCTATGACAAAGAGATGTACTCCATTCTTCAAGCATGTCAAAAGTGGAAGCATTAAATTATAGGGAATGAAATGATTAACCACACTGATAATAGGCATCTGCATTCATGAATACAATAGGAAAGTTACAAAATGACTACCATAAGAAGTGGTCCACGTACCTTCAACAATTTGACATGAATATCAAGTACAAGAAGGGTAGCACCAACAATGTTGCATATTTCCTCAGTTGACCCTCGATGGCAACGCTAACCATAGTTCTTAACTCTTGTTGACATGAGAAATCTAGATGGCCATAATTGTATGATAATGAATATGACTTTTCTACTTTCTATCAGATATTGAGCGTGGGAAAAACAATTCCCGACTTTCATCTCTAGGATGGATTATTATGCCATCTGAGCCACCTTTTTGTTCCTTCAAGCTATCATGCAAATATGATCTAGGAATCTCATCAATTTGGGAAGTGTGACATCTTGGTGTAGAGAAGAAATTGGTAGTACTGCAGAAGCATTTTTATTGGTCGAATCTTCAACCAGATGTTTGCAATTATATCAGATCTTGCACCACTTGCATCATTTCCAAGCCCATCATTAAGAAACACGGGCTATACACCCCTTTTCCTATTTTGGATAGGCCTTGGGAGTCCATATAGATGGACTACATGTCTGGTCTACCTTCAACCAAGCATGGTCATGACTATGTATTCATGGTTGTCGATCGATTCCTTAAGATGGCAATTTTGGCACCCTGCAAGAAGATAATCACAACCGAGCCCACCACCAAGCTCTTCTTCACACATGTTTCGGTTCATTTTGGGCTATGAAAAAATATTATCTCTGATTGAGAAAGTAGGTTCCTGAGAACCTTTTGGTCCAGCCTATGGTCGATGATGGACACCAAGCTAATGAAATTGACTACCTTCCACCCACATACTGATGGAAAAATAGAGGTAGTCAACAAGATGATTTTCCATATATTGTGAATGTATAATTCCAAACATCTATGCACATGGGACGAAATCCTTCCTTTTTTTCAACATAGCTACAACAAATCCCTCAACAACTCTATTGGTTGCATCCCTTTTCAGGTGTGCTTGGGGTTCCAACCATTGGCCCCCATTGATGTAGCTCTTCCCATTACAACCACACAGAAATATTCCTCCCATGCTCAGATATAGGTTGATCAACAAGAAAAAAAAATTGAGTGAATCAAGTACATACAAAAACAACTTCAATATATTGTGTATAAAGTGAATGCCAAGTACAAGTGGCGCCATAATCAACATCAGGTACCATACAAATTCCAGGTGGGAGATAAGGTCTGGTTGCATTTGCAGAAAGAGATCCTCATAGGGCCCCATCATAAGTTTTTCTCACTCTAATACGAGACTTACACCGTCACCAAGGTTGTGGTTGAGAATGATTTTGAATTAAGTATTCTTCCTTTCCTTGGATTGCACCTAGTTTTTAATGTGCAACTGCTCTGATCATATTTTCCAAATCTCCTGGACACTTTGGATGCAATCGAGTAGTTGGAACCTACATAAATCAATCCTTACTGCATAAAAAAGGAGACAGATGATTGAATCATGGACACCAAGACAAAGGAAACCTACCAACATACGATCAAACTCTATCGGGTCGATAAAGCAGGGCAATTTCTTGATCAGGGAAAGTAGCTCACCAAGAGTCAGGTTCAGTGGAAGTTTTCTCATCTGATGCAGGAACTTGACACAATGGGTATTATTTATTCATAAAGGGGGATGAATTATCTAGGTGGATATCGATAGCCACCCACGTGTTCCATTGGCTCAAAGACCAATTTCCATTTTGGCATTTTTTCCTATTTTTTCGATTCCTAAACTTTTGGGGTCATTTTGAGGACCTAAAGAACAATTTTTTGGACCTCCACAGTCACACAGTAGGATTTATCTAGAGTGTTATGAAAACATGTGTATTCCTTGGATCGTTATTTCCAGTGAGCTATCATGCACCTGAAATAAATATCATATGCAAAATTTATGACCCCAAGAAGTTGATGTCCCAACATACCCCATCGGGGCCCATGCAACTTTTGGTGCTTCATATTCTAGGGTTAGGTTTTTGGATGTTTAGGGTTTTCTCATTTATGATTTATATTAAAAGCACCTTTAGAGCCTCATTGTAACCATCTTCATGTGAATAAGCATATCCGACACAACTCTTCTCAGAGATAAGATACCACCATTCTAGCTAGCTTGTGTGTTTTTGCATTTTACATTTTTTCATTTTAGAAATTCATTAATAGAATATGAGCTTTATCGTATGCGTTTGTTCCTTTCCATATATCTGTGTAATTATTTGTTATGTACCTATTATATCTCTACCTTCATATCATTCATAAAACAATCTTGATTAAGTGAGGATCGTACACAATGTACAACAATCTGCGACAGTTGAATATATGGGTAGAAATGTATCTAGAATTTATGTAGCCCTGGAAAAAAATGAAAGATGGGTTTTAGTCACACATTATTGAAGTGGAAGGTAAGATTAATGACCAACCAATTTATATTTTAAATGATTCAAGAGCTATTCATAGTTATCTAGATCCTAAGATGGTGGAAAAATTCCAATTCGAAAGAAATAAGCTTGGAAAACCTTGGTTGATGTAGATATCTAAGGGGAATAATATCCGATCTAGGTAGATATTGGTGACCACTCACCTGCTCCAAATTCCAACTAGATCATCTTGACAGTTTTGATTTCAACACGTTTTTCTGTAATGGGGACATTTCTTTGTAATTATGGGTTCTACACTTCTGAGGATTTCTTGAAGCCCTACATAGAATCTAGGTGGATATTGGTGGCCACCCGTATAGTCAAACTAGCCTATTTTGGTAGTTTACATCTCAGTACATCTTTATGTACTTCCAAGGCCATTTTGAGTCCCTAAATGAAAGTTTTAGGTATTTCCATAGTAAAACTATATATGGAGTACAAGTTTGATGGTCTAATGTGTATTTCTCAAAAACACCTTTCCAACGAGCTATCACACACCTAAAACAAAGATTGTATGAAAAATTTATGACCCCAAGAAGATGATGTACAAACTTACCCAAAAGGGGCCCACATGACTCTTGGTGCTTCATCTCCTAGGGTTAGGTTGTTTTATTTCTAGGGTTTTAGCATTCATGTTTATTGTAAAAAGGCCTTCAGAGCCTCATTGTACTCAGCTTATTGTGAATGAGTGTATCCATCACATCTCTTCTCAGAGATAGAGTTTCCACCATTCTAGCGAGTCTTGCACTATGTATTTTTAGAGTCTTTGTACATTTATTTAATTAATAGAAATCATGTATTGTTTTATTTCTCCATTTATGGAAATATTTATGTGTATTTCATTGTAATATCTATGCTTTCATTTCCTTTCAAAAATAATCTAGATTAGTGGTATCAAAGAAGGTTGCTCTTGATTTCTTTTCAATGCATGTCCCAGTGAGGTCCAAGTATAGAAATTTGGGTCTCAATATTGTCTCTCTTAAGTACAATCACTCTCACATGCCCAATAACCTTCCATGGAAGAAGAAAAAAAAAATGGCGGAGCAGAAGATTCTATTAACCTGTTGCTTGAGAAATCTCTTACGCTACAGAGGGAGGAAATGATGGATATATTTTCACACATCCTTCAACGCCTTCCATTAGAAACATGTGAATATTCATCAATCGACCACTTTGGAGGAACTTCTCCCTTCAAGGTACAAGTTAACATTGAATTCCCATATTTGAAGATCATATAGATGCAAATGCCCTAGACAAATGGTTAAATCCGCTAGAAGGTTATTTCTCTATTCACAATTTTTTCGACAAGGAAAAGATCACCTTAACACTCCTCAAGGCTCTCCTCCATGTCAAACATTGGTGGGAAACTTACTGAGAGAAAAGTTTCATAGAGAAATATGGAATATAAGGGGTCGAGGCCACTTGATAGTTATGTGTGGATGCGGTCAAGGAAGAATATTACCATGCTGATAACTATGAAGACCAGTACATAAGATGGACCACACTATGGTAAGGAAAGGGACAAACAGTTTCATAGTTCACCAATACTTTCCATACGTTGCATACCCTGCTAGGTATCAAATACTCCTAGTGCCATATATTCTGAAATACCATGGGGCTCTGCACAGGTACATCCAAACTGAAATGGATTTCCTAAACATCTCATCATTGGGAGATGCCTATCAATATGTTGTCAAAATCGAGCAGAAATTTGGGCACCAGAAAGAACGAGAGTTCGGGTCTACAAATCTACAACAACCAAATCACAATAAAGATGGACCTAACTAGTAGCCTTTGTATAACCAGTACAAGACATAGGAAAATAAGCGTAAATGAAATACAAAGAATGACACTCGAAAGTGGTGCGACTTTCACAAAATCCTAAAACAACAGGGATGAATGTCTCTCAAAACAATCATTGGTAGTTGCGCTCAAAGACAAGGATCCATACCCTGATTCAGAATATGATCCAGAAAATAATGAAAAAAGATAGATCATTGACGTGGACCTCAATGCTATTGTCGTGACTGCAAAAATTCAGCCAACAAATCGTGAAGAGGTAGAGGACCTCTTCCATTCACAGATGTGGGTGAAGGGGACCCCGTTGCATTTCATTGTTTATAGCAGAAGCCAGAACAACCTTGTCTCATATGAGGTCCTCAATTAGTTGGGGTTGTCTACAACACCACACCCACAACCATACAACATTGGGTGGCTTCACTAGGGACACAATCTATGTGTCATCTAGTAGTGTTGCATGTCCTATAGTATCCAACTCTTCAAGGATGAGGTAGTATGTGATGTTTCCCCTATTAATGTCTGTGATATTTTTTGGGGCCAATGATATATATGGAAACATCATGATGTTTATGAGTCTCAACCCTGTAGTTTCATTATGAATCTGGGGGGTCATATCTACAACATACTAGAGGTAGTTTCGACTATCATTCCACCTAACTAGTGCCTCAAAGTAATATGTCATACTACAAAATTCAATATTTTCATAGTTTGTTCAAAGGAGGCACAAAAGGCCACTATAACCACTGTAGCCTCAACACGTTCTATCGAGTAGAAACATATTGAAGAAGAGAAAAAATATATTGTTTCATCACCTACGATGGTGCCTATAAAATTCCTCTTCAATCCCAAAGACAATTGGTTGGTGGAACATATTCAACCCCTCTAGAAACAGTTTCGTGACAACCTTCCACAGACTAGGTAACACAACTTCTCCATCAAGGTACACAACTCAACAAGATTTAGATTCAACAAACTCTTTCCTCTCTTCCCTGGGAACTGAATGAAATGGATACCATTTCTTCGTAAGGGGGGAGGATTGATCCAAGTTGATATTGGTGGCCACCCACCTGTTCCAAATTTCAATTGGATCATCTTAAAAGTTTTAAGTTCCACACATTTCTCTATAATGGGAACATTTCTTTGTAATTATGGGTTCTTCACTTCTGAGGCTATCTTGAATTGTTGCACAGCATCCAAGTGGATATTTGTGGCCACCCATCTAGTCCAACTAGCATTTTTTGGTAGTTTTCATCTCAATACATCTTTTTGTACTTTTGAGGTCATTTTAAGGCCCTAAATGGAGGTTTTTCAGCTTGCCACAATCAAACTATAGATGTAGTTTGATTTTGATAACATAATTCATAGTTCTTGAAAATACCTTTCCAATAGGCTATCACACGCCTAAAACAGAGACGTGTGAAAAATTTATGACCTTGGGAAGTTGATCTACTAACTTACCTGGGCCCACATGATTTTTGGCACTTCGTCTGCTAGGGTTAGGATTTTGGATGTCTAGGGTTCTTGAATTGATGTTTATTGTAAAAATTCCTTCAGAGCCTCATTGTACTTATGTTCTTGTGAATGAGTGTATTCATCACGTCTCTTCTCAAAGATAAAGATGCCACCATTCTAGCGAGTCATTCATTATGTATTTTTATAGTCTCTGTACATTTATTTCATTAATAGAAATCATATATTGTTGTGTTTCTTTGTTTCTAGCAATATTTATGTGTATTTCATTGTAATATCTCTTATTTTATTTCATTATGAAAATAATCCATATCAATGTCGTTCTAGACTGTTATAATAACGAATTTACTTGTTTCGATGAGGAAGGAAACTTAAGAACATTTCAAGTCATTCCAAGAGTTGTAACTATCAGAGAAGTTTCAGCTTTGCAATTGAAGAAAAGAGGCAAGAGAGGATGTCAATTATTTTCAGCGCACATGGACGAGGCACCTAAGGATAAAGTGACAAATGTTGAATATTGTGCAGTACTAAAATAATTTGAGGATTTATTTAAGGAGATATTGGGGCTTCCATTGAAAAGAGATAATTTTTATGATGGGAGTATATCTCGTATCCATTACTCCTTATAGGATGAGTACACTAGAGTTTAAGGAATTACATATGCAACTTGAAGAGCTTCAAATGATGGGGTATATATGACCAAGTGTGTCACCTTGGGGTTCCCTAGTATTTTTTGTGAAGAAGAAGAATCTATTAGAACTCTGTAAATTTTGTCCGACTGATAGAAAAATGACAGAGGTAACTGTTTCAACCATCTTTAGAGATGAGGCACTAGCCTGCTCAAATCAGAGATGGCTCTCTCATGTCATTTGATATTTCTTTGGAGACCGATGGCTATATTTGGTTTGTTTTGCGGTTTTTTAATAAAGTTGTTGGCAATGAAGGGGAGGAACACTTAGGGCTATGGAGTCAAAATTATGAAAGTGAATGAAAACAATGATCATCTGGTAAAAATCTCCAGAGGATAAAGGATAAATGAGGCGATGAATCTGAGTTATATTTGAATTTAAGTAGAGTGTAGGAAGATATAGAAAACAAATAACTGCATCAGAGCATTACTAAAATGAATTCTAAATTTGTTAAGAAGAAAATTACACATTTTAAATTGCTTAAGCGAAGAGCATCGCAAGATGAATTATGGGCATTTAACTATCCAATTTAAACAGAAGATAGTGAAAATGGAAATAAAGAATCACAAGAAATACATACGATGAGAGAAGACAAAACTTGTATCACCCACTAGAATCTTTTCATAGAGACTTCAAAAGCTTCTGCATGTATATTCAACTCAGCTTCAAAAAGTTACAATAGAGTTCGAAACAGCCAAAAATGTGTCCTTGCACTTCTGCCAACATTAATTCATTCAAATGTCCTAATACCTATACAACTCGATTACAATGGATGAAACTGAAATGTTTCAGCTTCTAAAACCGATTATAATAATTTCAACTGACAGTCTCGGTATATGAACTAATTTACAACGATTAAACAAAAGGAGGTTTCAAAACTAGGGACGGATTTCTCTGACTGCTCAACTTCCTTTACTACATTTTCCTGGCCCTGATCTTTTGTCAAACTTGTTGGTTTGGTGACACCTGGAGGTTACATACTGGTTTTGGGAAAATTGCACTTTGTCTTGCCCAGCCACACGATTTCCTTCTGTTAGTCCCTAAAGTTTCACTTGAGTATGACAGGGAAAGCTAGGGCATCATCCGATTATTCCAAGAGTATTTTGAGGACTTTTATGGTTTTTTTTTAAATAAGGTGGTTGAAAACTGGTTCAAGGTTTCAAGGTAAACAGGAATTTCATAATAAGAACAAAGGATATCCCATTGAATGATTAAAGGGTAGTCACATAGATGAATTAGAAAAATAAGGAAAAGCAAAAATGAGGTTTTCAATTTGTCAACCTCACATGAAATTCTTATCTCGAAATATCATTAAGAAATAAGAACATCATAATGAAATCAAAACTTGAAAATAATCACCACAACAAATTATTTACTGTATCAATTGATAATCAAGAAAACAATGCATTGGAGTTTGATAAATGATCTCAAGCATGAACAGAAAAAGAACAGAGTAGAAGATAAAGTCTAACCGTCAATATTCCTTTTCCATTAAGTGTCAAATAGAATAGAAAATTCTTACCAAGAGTTTCAAAACATGTTCCCTGGATCTCCAATTTTTCGACCCTGAACTTCTCCTTCTACAGAGTTTATATAGAAACAATACATAATTATCAAGATCCAAAAGAAATGGATCTGAAAAACTCCTAATCTATATTTAGTTTCTTGTTTCAAATAATCAAGGAGAATATCCAATCTGATCTCCAATTCAAATTGATGAGGTGGCTTATCAACTGTTGTCCATGAGATTTTTTAGGAAAATAAATCTAGCAAATTCCTGGAAAATAGGTTCCAATAATATCTTTGTATCTCTCAAATGGTGATATCTGTTTAAAACCCGAGAGAGTTTTTTCTAAAAGGAAGTGTTCCCCAAAAAAAAAACTTTTGGTTTCCAGAAAGTCATCACCACCTATTCTGCAACCTCTCCTAAAATTATTGGCTAAAATAGGAAATTATTTATTATGACATTGCAAAAAAGTTGGCCTCAAAGATAAATTTGAATCTCTTAAAATGTGATATCTATGTAAAAAACAAGAGATTTTTTTTGTGAAGGGGAATGTTCCCAACAAAAAACTCTTTTGGTTTGAACAAATTCATCTCCAGATGTTCTGAGTCATCCCTTGAATATAAAGATTAAAACATGTAAAAAAAAATAGAGTATTTCCTGTAGCTTTCTCAGAAAAATAGGCCTCAAAGATAAATTTGAATCTCTTAAAATGTGATTGTTGTGTAAAAACCGAGAGAGATTTTTGTGAAGGGGCATGCTCCTAGAAAAAATCTCTTTTGGTTTCAACAAATTAATCTCCAGCTATTATTCAACCCCTCTTGATGATAAAGACTATAACACATAAAAAAATAGAGTATTTCCTGTAGCTTTTCTGGTTCTGCAGAATAATAGCCTTTGTCATCAGAAAACACTACTTCATATTTTGATGATCTGGTGGTTTCTCTTATTATAGGTATTGTAGAATATTGAACAACTTATTTTCCTTGTCTTTGTATCTTCCCTAAGTTTTTGTCCTCTTTTGTTTTCCTATTTAATGGAAGCCTTTTTACTTTTTATTTGACACCTGCTTTAGAGTCCTTGGAATGGTATTCTATGAATATGACATTTTCCTCTTTGATTGATGGGTCAAACATAGCTTTGGACCTTAGCTTGTATTTGTTGGCAACTCTAGTAGAATGTTTCCTAGGGTTTTGGGACACAGGTGCATATTTCTTCTTTTTCTTTTTGACTAGAACACCTTTCTTATTGGTTGCTAGTGATTTATGTTTGACTATGGTTTTAACATTATAATATTCATCTGAATCATCTTAAATTTTTATGTCTGCATCAGAAAATATTTCGATCTCTGCATCCAGTTTGGGTCTCTTACCTCTGTTGATCGTGGCTTCTTCCTGAATGTCATCTACAGGGATATCATCAGCAATGTGTTGAGTCTACTTCTTTCTCTTGTTGGTCCTTGTCACCTTAGTTTCATATACTTATTCTTTGATAGAAAATTCATTAACTGTGATACTCTTTTTCTGTGTGGTTTCCTTCTTCCCTTTTCCCCTTCTTTTCTTTCTTGGTTGTGGATCAAGATTTAGGGATTGGATCAACCAATTCCATGGTTTTTGTGAATTATGATCAGGATGGTATGCCACTCTTGTCTAATCCAACTGTGAGGGAATCCCTTTTACCAATCTAGGTTTTTATTATCTGGAAGCAAGAATTGGTTGACAAACTCCATGAATACGTACTCCTTTTTCCACCATCACTCTCCTCCAATTGCCAATCTGCAAGTTGTTCATCATGCCCTTTGAAAGTGGTAAAGAAAGCGAACCAACCAACGTCCTTGAACCTTTGTGCCTTCTCTGGGTATGTTTCAAGCAACTCAGTACCCTCAGGTTCCAACCTAATAATTTTCCCACTTTTCTTCGGTGCCATGTCAATAATACAATGTTGAAACTTGGCGCTTGTTGGATTTCAAGAAAATTAAAATTTGCAACTGTTAATATATAACAACTTCTTTAAATGGATATATGGACACATAATCCAAAGGAATTAGAATAAAAGATGGCAATGTCATATAATTAAATTGGAAGTTGAACTCATTTGATACAGGTCCTTGCAGGTATGGGGTGATCTCATTCATGAAACAATTCAAACTATATCATCGATTAGAGAGGTATTGTGGAGTACATGCAGGTGTATTCATCCACAATTTATGTGATCATGACAAGATTTGGATAATTGGCAGATCTCATAGCATGATTACTTTAGTGATGCAAGAATAATGTTATTCCTGTAGTGCTATTGATGACTTGGCAGTAATTTGAATTTTCAGGATTCAAATAAGAAAATGATGTGAAAAAACTCATTAAACCATGTCTTAAACCTTCAAACTTAAAAAAATTATTCAAAAATGCTTAAAATTCAAAGTAAAACAAACAAGCGTTAAAGTCTAAAAATCAAGGAACAAAGTATAACCAAGGAGGATTTAGGATTAGGGATACTCACTAAATCAAGAACAAAATTAGAGACTAACACCTTCCACTGTGAGTCAGAAGGAGTCTCATAATCCATCATATACTTTATAAAAATCTCTAGGTCAATGCACATAGTGTAGGACATAGTCGGCAACCCGATCTTCAATTTTTTAAACTTATTCAAAATCTCAAAGTTCGCAGCCAAATACTCTACCAAACTTGGGCCTTTCAGACTTTCCTCCATAGATTCAAATTTGGAATGATCCATTATACACTGAATGAGGAGATAATTGTAGTCATCTTGATCGTATAATTTACCTTTTCCATCCAAAAATTGTGGAAGGCCCTTCATAAACAATTTTTCAAATGTATCCTTAAACTCATGTATATTGTGCTCCATTTGCTTAGCTTTGTTTTGAACCGTTTTGAGAGATTTTTTCTTAGCGATGATCCTCCTGGCTTAGATGATCAACGTAGTTCTTTCCTTCACCCCAATAGTATGGAGATCAGCAGTGGGCACAAAATTCAACAAATCAATAGCATTCTGGGCCCATTCCGATGGGTTTTTGGCTAATGTTTCATTAACAACAGTACACATGCTTCGGGCCGTGGTAGCCATGCAGTCTTTGTCATTTATAAAATTCAGATAAACCCTAAACTTAGCAGCCTCTCTAGCAATAACATCCTAGATCACATGTTTAGCTCCTTGTAGCAGTTTTTTACCTTTTAACCTCATTTTCATCTTGTTTACTCTCTCTTGCAAATCTTGATTCTCTCTTTGGAGTTGAGCCATCTTTTAATCTTTTATTTTCATCTCTTGTTTCAACTTTTCTAAGACCTCCTTAAGGATTTTGATTTCCCTAGTCTGTAAACTTACTTGGGACATAGCTTGGACCAGTCCATAATTGCTTGATCCAGCTTCTTCATTGGAAGGTATAATAAAATCCATATCTGATGTTGCTACCTGTCCCTATAACCAATTTTAATTATCTTTTTCTAACTGCAACACTTTAGCTTTGTAATTCAATGCTTCTTGTCTAAATGTCTCCTTTTCTCACTCCAAAGCAACTATCTCTGTTGTCTGTGGATGTTCAGTGGAGGGAATCTTTAGATTCTTCTTTAGAGTTTGGATCATCTTCTCTTTCTCATCTAAAAAAGCATTTACCCCTTGAGGGCCTTCAGATTCCAATATTTGGACCTGTGTTTGCCGGGCTTTGCTGGATGTTTTTTCCTGTTTCAATTGTCCATCTAATTTGAGTGCATGTGTTGTCAATCTTGAAACTCTCAGACTCAAACTTAGGTATTCTGAATATAGCATGTCATTGGAATTACTTTGAAACTTTACTTTGTCTCGGGCACCAATATTTTCATAATGCATCTTTATTTCAGACACTTTATCATCATCTTCTATTGCTATATTAAACATCTTTCTTTCCACATACCTAACTAGGAGAAGGGAAGACTTATACTGGGAGATCTTCTTTACCTCGGTCAATAGGTCTCTTATTTCACTATTGGCCATACTTCCCTTCACAACATACTGGTTCATTAAGTCTTCTTTGGAATGATAAATTTCCCTAGGTGTCTTTCTATATACACGTTTCTCGCTTCTAAAAACCCTTGAGTTGCTTTCACTTTGTGGCATGCTTCTTGTACCAGCCTCTTTGTTCTTGGTTGCACTTTACATCATATCCATGCTTGTTTTATATTTAGGCTCTTCTTCTTCCAAGTCCACTACTTGAGAAGATGGTGTGATTTTCATTTTCTTGAGAATATTTTTTGGACTACTGGCACCCAGTGCCTTTGAACTATTCCTCTTGTTATAAACACTCACTATTGGAGCTTTAATAATCAACTTTAGAGAATTTTTCTATGTCTGGATCCGTTGAGGGGATGACTCTATTTGTTGTGTATGATCAAGCTGCAAAGTGACTTCCATATTTGCACAGGCTTCCATGTTTTCCAATCTAGCAAATTATTAAAGTCCCTCATGTTCATAGGGGCTTTGTTTTCTCATCAGTATTCTCTTAGATATGATCTAGTGCGGGTCATATCTTGTCCCTTGTAATTGTGTAAACCCAAATTCACTGAGTTTGGCTTGAATTTGAGGTAATAAAGACTTGATATTTACCACAAAGGGACCTAGCATGAAATGGAATTTTAAGTTAGATGCCTTGTGCATTTTCAGAAAATGCTTTGTCTCTAAAATGATCCTTTGTCTAATGAACTCTAAGGAAAAGACTCTGGGAGTCAAAAATACTAGTAAAAGAAAAGGTTCTTCTTGATAACCGTATACCCAAGTTACAATAGACTGTAAAAACAACATCTAATCTCCCACCCTGTTTTATGGCTTAGGTTGTAAAGAGATTTTCATTTCTTCCAAAACCCTTGGCAGGTCATGTAGAAGATGAGACTATAAACCATGGACATAATCTTATTTATGAAATATCATGGTGATTCTTTTGCATCTAGTCGAAATGAATGTTGCTTCATGGAATTCAGTCTTAATTGATTCCAAGAGCATTCTCAAAAAGTGCATGTAGTACCTGAAGTGTCTTAATGAACTGAAATTTACCAGTTGTTGGTGCATATTGTCAGTGATGAACTTGTCAAAACTTATACAAACCGACTGACTGGACTCTGACATAAAAAGGTCAATAGGAAACCCAAAATGAATTCTACTATAAATTTGTCATCATCCAACCCTAAAATTTTACTAAGTAGGGAACAATCCCACTGGACTTCAATAACCATGATGCTTACACTGACAGGTAACGACAAACTTTCAGAATGGTGTTCAGGTTTAACAATGGTTTGCAGAAATAGGGTTTTTACTTCGGGGGGACACTCTCGGTAGACTGTGATCATTTTCTCTTCCTCAAAGGGCTCTAACACAATGGGGGGAGACTCTAGTATACTAAGGGTGTGTTGAATTGACGGACTATCTATTTCGCATAAGACCTATGACCCTAACTTATTCAAAGTGACCTTTTCTTCCTGCGAATACTGTTCTGCACACCATCTTATGAACTCTGGGAAAGGGAAAAACAAATTCTACAACGTAAGGGGTAGTGGAAGCTTGGGCTGCCTCGAGGAAGGGTATCCATTTTCAAACATTTTCTAGCAAATTGGATCTAGACATGGAAATGGTTGAAACCGTAATTTATGTTTCAAAAACATCAGAGTCCTTGTCAATTAGAGCTTCTTTTTTAGAGGAGGAGTCTTTCTCTTTCAAGGATAAAATAATAGGGTTGGTAGCGATGATGAAAAATACCTGTAACTAGGTGGAGAATGTGCAAAACTGGTTCACTGTTGATCTTTAATTTCGAATGGGGTTTTTGCACCACTTTTCAAACATTCGAGTGCTTTGAATTATTATAGAATAATGACCCAAGGCCCTCCTTTTATATTCATTTTTTTATATCGGGGATTGGATAAAACGGTTTTCAGTAGACCACTTTTCGCCTTGATGTGCCTCTAATGGTGCCACGCGTCCAAGAAATGAAACCATGGTAGTTTCTCTAGCCCGCCTTCGAAAAATTATCCTTCACACTACTTCAATGCCTGATATGTGTCTCGGTCATCGATCTAGGCCACTCCAAGATCTACGATTCATCGGGTCTCATCAAATTTTGATATTGGGGGTTGGAAAGTTCGGTTTTGGGTAGACCACTTTTCACCCCGATGTACCTCTAGTGATGCCACACGTCAACAAAACAAAACCATAGTATGTTCCACAGCTCGCTCTCACAAAATTAAACCCTACGCTCTTTTACTGCCCGATATGGGTCTTGGTCGTCGATTTGGGCCGCTCCAAGATCTACGGTCCATCAGGCCCCACCCTTCGCACCTCCACTATATTTCTCCATATGTCACCATATTTTACCTTATCCTCCAAACTATCATGCTTCCATAGACATGTAGCTCCTCATTAAATTTTCGAGACTTGGATCCTATCTAAAAATTGTTATGGTGATAACATAGGCTCAAACTAGGGATGCTATCCTCCATGTGAAGTAGAAAATAACTGTAGACTAAGTGCCTACCCATTGGGATATGGTTTATTCGAGCAATCTGAATATGTTGGTATTTACTCAAAAATTCAAAATCGACTCACCATAGCTCAGGGCCTTCACCTCGGGCTTTAACTATGCTTATTTTATTCCAACTTCTTGATGCGAAAAGAAAAACACAAAACGATTATGTATAATGAATGCAAAGGGTGATAGTGTTTAAATGATATAATGCTTGAGGAACCTGCCATTCACAAGTAGGCATTTCTCCCATGATTTGCTGCAATTTTGAACGGGCCCAGCCATAGGTGATCAAATTTCCCATGTTTTCCCTTATCTTCGTTTCTGGCATCCCATTTTAGTACCCAGTCACTTGGTTCAAAGTCATCCACCTTGGTATGTCTTTCGAATGCCTCTTTGATCTTGTCTTGGCATAGTTGGGCATTATGGAAAGTCTTTCCTCTGGTATGATGTACATTGGTGAGTTCATCCACCCATCTTCGTGTGGCATCTGTCTCTACGTCTTGCTCCTGCAACAATCTCATTACCAACAACCCAAATGTAGTAGGAAAAATTTCTTCAATGCCATAAACGATTTGGAAAGGAGATGTTTCTATGGACCTCTTAGAGGATATTCTGTCAACCCACAGTGCATGGATGAGCTTTTTGTTCCATGCCCTTTTATTCTCTTGCAACAATTTTTTGATGATTCTGACTAAGATTTTATTCAAAGACTCATCCAATCCATTCCCTTGAGGGAAGTATGATGTATAATGACCAAGGGTCATATTGTAATCACTGCATAATTTTTCCGTTTTCTTGGATTTGAAAGGTGTTTCATTGTGTGTTATAATCTTGATTGGGCATCCAAATATGTATAGAATATTATCTTCTAAGAATTGAATGATAACATCATATGTCACCTGCCTGGTGGGAACTGCCTCTATGCACTTAGTGAAGTAATATGTTGTTGTCAGGATCCATTTATGTTGACATGAGGATTGTGGATGTATTTCCCCTATAAAATCATGGCCCCATTGCCTGAAAGGATCTTCCACTAAAATGGGTTTTAAAGGTAGAGACTGCAATTTTCCTTTCCCATCAAATATTTAACATTCATGGCACTTTGAATCCTCTTTATAAACATCGGGAAAAATGTTAGGCCAATAAAATGTATCCCTCATAATTTTATGCACAACTGTCTTCCAATAATGATGAACTGCACAGTCACCTTTATGGAACTCTCTGGTGGTTTTCTTTTATTATTCTTCTATCAAATAGCTCAATAAAATCCCTCCTGAATCTTTCCAATATAGCAATTCATTCACTATACAAATTTTTTCTGCCTTTAATTTTAAGAATATGGCTTTTGTTTTACTGAATTCCGGAGGAGCTTGCAAATTTTTCAACACATAGATGATATCTCCATACCATGTAGAGTGAAGAAATTTCTAGGATATTTGTCGAGTCACGTTTTCTTTTTCAGTTGTATTGTCTGACAAGTCTGCAATGAAGTTTATTCCCAAGAGTTCACAGTTTGTTTAAGCCATCAACTTAGCAATCCCCTGTCCTTTGATCAACTTGGTGGTTTTAATATATAGGTCATATTCTAATAGAACTATTATCCATTTACCCCTCTTTCCTTTAGGATCAGGTTATGTTAATATGTCTTTCACTGATCTACTAGGAACATAAGAAGTAGTATGGGAATGTAGGATGTACACTCTGAATCTTTCAATGCCTTGACTAAAGCATACACTCATTTCTCCATGATGTCATATTTCAAGGGAGAATCCATCAATGTATTACTATAGTATGTTATTGGCTTCTCAAAATTCTGCTCATCTTTCTGGACTAGCACACCGACAATTGTGTGTTATGAGGAAAAAGAGAATAATATGAAATATTTCTCAAAATTGGGACTAGCCAGTACATGAGCCTTCGTTAATGACACCTTGATGTCTTCAAAGGATTTTCTAGCCTCAGGAATCCACTTTATTTCATTTCCCTTCTGGAGCATGTTAGTAATATGTCTTATGATTTTGGCCAAATTAGGGATGAATCTCCTAAGAAAGTTCACTTTGCCCAAGAAATATTGTACTTCCATTTTACAACTGGGTATGCTAATTTTTAGGATTCCCTCATCTCTGTTGGGGTCTACCTTTATCCCTTCTTTTGAAATAATGTGTCCCAGGATATTTCCTTCTTCCATGGAGAAATTTGACTTCTTAGGATTTAATGAGATCCCAAACTTTCTGCATTTTTTAAATGCCTTTCTAAGATGTTTGAAGTGTTCCTCATCTGAGGCAGAATACGCAGTGATTTCATCCAGGTATATATTAATGAATTTTTCTTTTTCATCAGTAAAAGATATGTCCATAGCTCTTTGAAACATTTCCCCTGCATTGATAAGCCCAAACGACATTTTGGCATACATGAATGTTCCCCATGGTGTGGTAAACGTTTTCTTCTCCTGATCGTCAGGGTACACCATAATTTGATTGTATCCAGAGAAACCATCTAACATTGGCATCTTCTGAGAGCCCACCATCTTTTGTAAAATATGATCCATTTTGGGCAATGGGTAGTTTTTCTTAAAAGATACCTTATTCAGGTTCATGAAATCCACACACAACCTGATTTCTCCACTCTTCTAATTGGAACCAGATTTTCCACCCATTTGGAAAACCTTAGGGACACTATGATTTTGGCTTCAAATAGTTTCTTCACCTCTTTCTCTATCAAAGGCAACAGTAAAGGGTTTATCCTTCTCAATTTTTATTTGAATGGTTTTTGGTATTCCTTTATTGGGATAACATGTTGGATTATACTGGTATCATTAAATTTCATCTCATCATAACATCAAGAAAAAACATCAGGGAACTCTTTCATTAATTTGGCATACCTTTCCTTGACTTCAAGGTTTATCTTTTTGGAGAGCTTCACGATTTTTGGATCTTTTGGAGTCCCAATATTGCAATCTTCCACATCCCCTTCATTTACTGTAATCTTTGGACCTATGGCCACATCATTATTATCAAAGAGTTTCTCCAAGGTGACTAGACCTTTGGGAATGATGTTTCTCTTTAGCTGAATGATATCTCTGCGTGCAATCAGATTGTCAAAGTACCCTTCCTTTGTGAAAGCAGTTGCATCCACCTCATCATCATAGCATTCATCATCAATGCTTAAATTCTCGAACTCATTCTCCATTTTGAGGAAGCTTTATATATTTTTTTCGTCCTCGAAAACTTGTCATTGCTTCATATTATCTGGTATTGTTGGCCTGTATTTGGCCTCAACCTTGTAGATTTTTTAAGGGAAAATTGGAACTCTGAAAACTGTTGCTAAAGTAGCCAAGGCATCAACAACCTAATTATGTTTTCTTGGAATTGCTTAAAGATTATATTCTAGAAACTTCTCAAGGAGGTCTAGTACCATATTTCTATAATCCCTCAATCTAGGGTGTTTTGTTTGGTATATGACTTTGATTTGATTTATAATTAGCTTAGAGTCTCCATGTACATAAATTCTTTTGGCACCCAATTCTTTCAAAACTTTCAACCCCAATATTAATGCTTCATATTCAACCATGTTATCCGTGCATTCAAACACAAGCTTATAAGAACATAATTTGGAGTCTCCTTTGGGATGATTGATCCATATGCTAGATCTAGCTCCTTCTCTACATGCAACTCCATCAAAATTAATTTTTCATATTTGATCCTTTGCATCATCTTGCTTCTAGGAAAACTCCTCTATCTGATGGTCAAGCTTGTCTTTGTTATCCATA
Source organism: Picea glauca (assembly GCA_000966675.3). Lineage (NCBI taxonomy): Eukaryota > Viridiplantae > Streptophyta > Pinopsida > Pinales > Pinaceae > Picea > Picea glauca. The sequence goes on from JZKD02S2236112.1 coordinate 597,551, forward strand.
ATGATTTATGTTTCCTCTTCTTCAGAGCATGGGTCATTGAATAAAATAGAAGACCCCAATTCAGTTTTCACTGAATAGATAGGATGATTGCTAGGTTGTGATTTGTTGCTGACCATGTATTTAAGAAAAACCTCTCAATGCAATATTTTGTCTTGAGCAAAGACAAGAATAGTGGCATATGACATTTCCATATGGAGGGTTCCTTTTAATTTTGTAGGCCATGACCCGGACAACAACATACCAAATTTTGGAGGGATATCAACGACCACTACATCCATCACAATATTCTCTACAGGGATTTGTGCCAAAGACACCACCAGATCTTTAATCAGGCCAAGGCATTTCACCTTTATTGAATCAAAAGAGAACATATATTTATAAGGTCTTGTGATGTTGAGATCCAATTGGTCCATGACCACTTTAGGCATCAGGTTGTGAGATGCTCTCGAATCCAACATAACATTGTGAAGAGTCATATCGTGGATTTTCAAACTGACATAAAAAGGAGACACTTCTTCATTTTTATGGATTTCTTCTACTCTCGGTCCAAATAAGATAGTTGGGTGATCATCTTGTACGTTCAGGGTATTAGAGGTTTGCCCCATCTTAAGCATCTTGATGATATGATTTATGTACTCTCTATTCTTGATTAATTCATTAAAAGGTACATAAATTTTGATCTTATCCATCTCACTTTCAAAATTAAAAGAGGATGAAGTCTTCTCTACCTCTTTGGTGACAGTTTCTTTCCTTGATTCCAATAATTTATTCTGAGGTTCTTCTTTATGCTTCTCTTTTTCCACAGTACCCTTTAGAACATAGGCTTTTGCAACTGGGTATTTTGCAGCAAAAGCTTTTTTGGGTTGACTTGCAGAAGGTATGTTGCTCTGAGCTTCTTTGGTGGGATTTCCCTTTGGAGGGTTTCCCTTAGGAGGATTTGGGGGTACCTTTTGATTTCGAAGGTTATATTATCTTTGGAATTGAATAATGGAATTTTGCAATCCTCTCTTGTAATCTTCCCTTTCTATTGATACCCTTTCCTCTTCATCTTGCAAAAATATCTCACTTGCATCCATGAAATGGTCATGTTCTTATTTAGTCAAAAACACTTTTGTTTCTTTATCATCATAACAATTCATATTTTCTTCAAAATATCCATTATAATTTTCATCTATATAATTATTTTGTAAAGGAGGCCTAATTTGTTGTTCCCCCTGATTTCCTTGATTTCCCTGATTTGCCTGATTTTCCTGATCTACTTGATTTGCTTGGTTCCCCTGACTCCTTTTCTCTCTTTGTCTAATCTATGGGATTGCTGGTATCCTTGGATTTCTTGGTGGACTATAATCCTATTCTCTAGGGTCATCTTTGTTACCCAGAGCCATTATTTCCATCATTTTTTTCATGTTTCTCATCATTGCCTCAAACCTTTCCTATGATGTTTGTGATGTTGAAGGTTGTGCTTTATCCTTAGTTTTGTTTGTGTCCCTGCCAGATTTAGTTTTCATATTCCATGAAGCCATTAGGTTAAATTCAACCTCTATGGAATCAGTCATCATATCATCCAATGTGGAAAATCTTCGTTCTCTTAATAATAAAGTAAAGTCACTTTCAAAAGAATCATCATATATGAGCTGAGCAACTTTC
>JZKD02S2236112.1:599210-613294 GCA_000966675.3 Picea glauca
GGGGGGTTACCTCAGCAGGATTTGCAGTATAGACGTTCATGAATCTGGTTGAAAACTACTACACTGTTTCGTCAGGTGATATCTTCATGTTGTTGTACTGGGTCAACAACTGAAGGGGATTTTTCTTATCCTCCCATTTTGCAAGGAAGCTTGTCTCAAAGGCTTTGAAATTTACGATACTAGCTGGTGGAAGGGATCTGAACCACTTCCTCACTTCTCCTACAAGACTTTGTGTAAACAAAATCATCTTCAAATATTCAAAGTTCACCTCTTCCAAGTCTATGAAATCATTAAACCTGTCTAGATGCTTCCGAGCTAATATGTTACCTTTGGCATCATATAGTTTGATCCTTAGGTTGTAATATTGAGGCAAATCATGTAGTTGAGAAGGCAGTATGAGGGGAGAAAATATGGATTCCATAGATGTTGTGATGGGTCAGAGTGGTTGTTGGTTCTGAGCGAGGATCATTAAAGGCCTGGCAGATGTGGCTAGAATCAAATCTTTGAATCTCGTTTTGTCAAAGATAGTCTTGCTTAAATGAGATTCAGACTTAGTTCTAAATAGGACTTGCTCAAATTTCACATCAAACTCGAGGTCTTAAATGTTATTCACTTCTTCCTTGGGAAAGGATAGATATTGGTTTGGATGCAACATTGGGGTTACTGTATTTTATTTTCTTTCATGTACAAGTTTTTCAGGGTCAGACACATCGATTACAACTTCTGGGTCTGGGTTGCTCCTGGTGTGGATTTTCTTAGGAGCCAAGATTTCTATCTCACATGGTGTGGTGCAACTAATATCTAAGTAACGGATTCTTCAGGGTAAAAATAATCTCATTCAATAAGTTATTTGATCCACTATCACCCTCAGGGATCAAACTAAAGCTTTAAGTCGTTTTTCCCAGGGAATATTTTTCAATTTCATCCCCGTCAACGACGCCAGAATGTGAGCACTCTATAAATTGTGTCCAACTGATAGACAAACGATGAAGGTAATTGTTTCAATCATATTTAGAGCTAAGGCACTATCTTTCTCAACTCAGAGAGGGCGCTCTCATGTCACTTGATATTTCTTTGGAAATTGGTGGCTAGATTTGGTTTGTTTTGGGGGTTTTTAGTAAAGCTGTTGGCAATGAAGGGGAGGAACACTCAGGGCTATGGAGTCAAAATTATGAAAGTGAATGAAAACAATGATCATTCGACATAACTCTCCAGAGGATAAAGGATAAATGAGGCGATGAATCTGATTTATATTTGAATTTAAGGAGAGTGTAGGAATATAGAGAAAACAAATAACTTCATCAGAGCATTACTGAAATGAATTCTAAATTTGTTAAGAAGAAAAATACACAGTTTAAATTTCTTAAGACAAGAGAATCACAAGATGAATTTTGGGCCTTTAACTATTCAATTTAAATAGAAGATGGTGCAAATGGAAATAAATAATCACAGGAAATACATACGATGAGAGAAGACAAAACTCATCACCACCATTAGAATATTTTCATAAAGACTTCAAAATATTTTTCATGTATATCCAATTCAGCTTCAAAAAGTTATAATAGAGTTCGAAACAGCCAAAAAGGTTCCCTTGCACTTATGCAAACATTAATTCATTCAAATGTCCCAGTATTTATGCAATTTGATTACAATGGTTGAAACTAAAACGTTTCATCTTCTAAAACTGATTATAATAATTTAAGCTGGCAGTCTTGGTATATGAATCTATTTACAATGATTAAATAAAAGGATGTTTCAAAACTAGGAACGAAGTGATCTGACTGCTCAACTTCCTTTACTACATCTGTCTTGCCCTGATCTTCTGTCGAACTTGCTAGTTTGGTGACACATGGAGGTTACATACTGGTTCCGGGAAAATTGCACTTTGTCTTTCCCAGTCACACGATTTCCTTCAACTATGAGTTATAAGGAATGTCATAATCCATCATCTCCTTTATCAAAATCTCTAGTTCATTTCACGTAGCGTAGGACATAGTCGACAACCCAATCTTCACTGTTTTAAACTGATTCAAAATCTCAAAGTCCACGACCAAATTCTCTACCAAACTTGGGCCTTTTAGACTTTCCTCGATAGCTTCAAATTTGGAATGATCCATTCAACATTGAATGAGGAGAGAATTGTAGTCTTCTTGATTGTATAATTTACCTTTTCCATCCCAAAATGGTGGGAGGCCCTTCATAAAAAAAAATTCAAATGTATCCTGACACTCCTGTATACTGTGCTCCATTTGCATAGCTTTGTTTTGAAGAAATATGAGCAAGTAGTGTTTGGCGATGATCCTCCAGCCCCAGATGATCAACACATTTTTTTCCTTTACCCCAATTGTTCAAAGATCAGCAGTGAGCCCATAATTCAAAAAAACAATAGCGTTCTGGGCCCATTTCGAGGGTTTTTTGGCTAATGTTTCATTAACAACAGTACACCTGCTTCGGGTCGTGGTAGCCATGGTCTCTTTGTCATTTATAAAATTCAGATAAACCATGAACTTAGCAGCCTCTGCAGCAATAGAATCCCAGATCACATTTTTAGATCCTTTTAGCAGTGTTTTACCTTTTAACCTCGTTTTCAACTTGCTTACTCTCTTTTGAAAATCTTTATTCTCTCTTTGGAGTTGATGAATCTTTTCATCTTTTATTTTCATCTCTTGTTTCAGCTTTTCTAAGACATCCTTAAGGATTTTGATTTCCCCTTTCTGTAAACTTACTTGAGACATAGTTTGGACCAATCCATCAGTGCTTGATCAGGCTTCTACATTGGATGGTATAATAACAACCATATCTGATGTTGCTACCTATCCCCGTAACCAATTTTCTTTCTTTTTTTCTAGCTGCAACACTTTAGATTTGTAATTTCGTGCTTCTTGTCTGACTGACTCCTTTTCTCTCTCTAGAGAAGCTAGCTCTACTGACTGTGGATATTTAGTGGAGGGCATATTCAACTTCTTCTTTATACTTTGGATCATCTTCTATTTCTCATCTAAAGAAGAATTTACCCCTTAAGGGCCTTTAGATTCCAATCTTTTGATCTGTGTTTGCTAGGCTTTGCTCGATGCTTTTTCCTGTTTCAATTGTCCGTCTAATTTGAGTGCATGTGTTTTCAATCTTGAAACTCTCAGAATCAAACATAGGTAGTCTGAATATAGCATGTCACTGGAATCCCTATGAAACTTTACTTTGTCTAGGGCACCAATATTTTCAAAATCCATCTTGATTTTAGACACTTTATCATCATCTTCTATTGCTATATTAAACGGATTTCTTTCCACATCCCTAAATGAGAGCAGGGAATCCTTATGCTGGGAGAACTTATCTACCTCAGGAAACATGCCTCTTATTTCATTAGTGGCCATACTTCCCTTCAAAACATACTAGTTCATTAAGTCTTCTTTGGACTGATAAACTACCCTAGGTATCTTTCTATATACATGTTTCTTGCTGCTGAAAACCCTTGAGCTGCTTTTACTTTGTGGCATGCTCGTTTTCTCTTTAGCCTCTTCTTCTTCCAAAAACACTACCTGAGAAGATGGTGTGATTTTAATTTTCTTGAGAATATTGTTCTAACTACTGGCACCCAATGCCTCTGAACTACTCCTCTTGCTATAAACACTCACCTTTGGAGGTTTAATAATCATCTTTGGAAAAAAAAATTGTGTTTGGATCTATTGAGGGGAAGACTATATTTGTTGTGTATGATCAATCTACAAAGTGTCTTCCATATTTGCACAAGCTTCCAATTTTCCCAATCTATCGAATTCTTCAACTTGCTCATGTTCTTAGGGGCTTTGCCTACTCATCATTATTCTCTTAGATATGATATGGTGTGGGTCATATATCCTCCCTTGTAACTGTGTAAACCCAAATTCAGTGAGTTTGGCTTGAATATGAGGTAAGAAAGACCTGGTCTTTACCACAAAGGGCCCTACTATGAAAGGGAATTTTAAGTTAGATGCCTTGTGCATTTTCAGAAAATGCTTTGTCTTTGAAATGATCCTTTGTCTGATGAACTCTATTGTAAAGACTCTGGGAGTCAAAAATATTGGTAAAAGGTAAGGTCATTCTTGATAACCGTATACCCAAATTATAGTATACTTTAAAAACAACATTAAATCTCCCGCCTTGTTTTCTAGATTAGGTTGTAAAGATATTTTCATTTATTCCAAAACCTTTGGCAGGTCCATGTCAAAGATGAGACTATAAAACCTGGACATAATCGTATTTATGAAAATAAGCGTGGTGATTCTTTTTCATTCAGTTGAGATGAATTTTTCTTCAGGGAATTCGATCTTATTTGATTCCAAGAGAATTCTCAGAAAGTGCGTGTAGTACCTGAAGTGTCACAATGGACTAAAATTTACCAGTTGTTGGTGCATATTGTCAGTGATGAACTTTTCAAAACTTATACAAATCGACTGACTAGACTCAGACATAAAGAAGGTCAATAGGAGACCCAACATGAATTCTACTACAAATTTGTCGTCATCCAACCCTAAAATTTGACTAAGTAGGGAACAAGCCCACTGGACTTCGATAACCATGAGGCTTACACTGACAGGTAACGACATACTTTCAAAATGGTGTTCAGGCTTAACAATGGTTTGCAAAAATAGGGTTTTTACTTTGTGGGGACAATCTCTGTAGATTGTGACCAATTTATCTTCCTCGAAGGGCTCTTACACAGTGGGGGAAGACTCTGGTATATTGAGGGTGTGTCGAATTGACATACTATCTAGTTTGCATAATACCTCTGAACCTAACTTATTCAAAATGACCTTTGCTTCCTGCGAATACTATTCTGCACACCATCTTATGAACTCTGGGAAAGGGAAAAAGAATTATATGGTGTAAGGGGTAATGGAATCTTGGGCTGCCTCGAGGAAGGGTATTTGTTTTTCAACATTGTCTACCAAATTGGATCTGGACACGAAAATGGGTGAAACTGTAATTTCTGCATCAAAAACATTGTAGTCCCTATCAATTATGACTTCCTCTTTAGAGGTGGATTCTTTCTCTTTCACAGATAAAACAACAAGGTTGGTGGCCATGATGAAAAATACCTGTAACTCGGTGGAGAATTTGCGTCACTGGTTCACTGTTGAGATTTAATTTTGAATGGTGGTTTTGCGCCACTTTTCAAATGTTTGAGTGCTTTGAAATATTATAGAATAATGACCCGAGGCCCTCCTTTTATATTTGTTTTTCGATATCGGGGATTGAATAAAATGGTTTTGAGTAGACCACTGTTTTCCCTTATGTGCCTCCGATGGTGCTATGTGTCCAAGAAATGAAACCATGGTATTTTCCCTATCCCGCCTTTAAAAAATTATCCTCCGTGCTACTTCAATGCCCGATATGTGTCTCAGTCGTTGATCTGGGCCACTCCAAGATCTATGATCCACCGGGTTTCATCAACTTTTGATATCAAGGTTTGGAAAGAACGATTTTGGGTAGACCACTTTTTTCCCTGATATACCTCTAGTAATTCCACGCATCCACGAAACGAAACCATGGTATGTTCCCCAACGCACTCTCAAAAAATTAAACCCCGCACTATTTCACTGCCCGATATGGGTCTTGACCATCGATATGGGCCACTCCAAGATATACGGTCTGACGGGCCCCACCCTTCGTGCCTCCACTATATTTATCCATATGCCTCCATATGTTACCTTATCCTCCAAACTATCACACTTCCATATCTATGTAGCTCCTCGCTAAATTTCCGAGACTTGGATCCTATCTGAAAATTGTTATGGTGATAACAGGATGGTACATTGAGGATTTTTATCGACTTCAAGTAATTGAACAAAGTAATAGTAAAGAACAAGTGTCCTTTTCCAAGGATAGATGACCTCTTTGATCAATTGAGAGGCATGCACATATTTTCAAAATTTGATCTCAGATATGGATATCACCAAGTAAGAATTAAAGAAGAAGGCCTCAACAAGTCTACATTCAAAATGAGGTACGAACATTATGAGTTCATAGTGGTGCCTTTAGGATTGTCAAATGCACCAGTTGTCTTCATGTGTTTGATAGATGGAGTTTTCAGAAATTACTTAGATAAGTTTGTCATTTTATTTTTGGATGGCATAGTTATTTACTAAAAGTTTGAAGAAGAGCACGAAAAACACTTGAGGATGGTGATACAAGTATTGAGGGAGAATTATATGTATGTGAAGTTGAGAAAGTGCTCAGTTTACCAGAAACCAAAGTCATTATTTGGTTCATATCATTTCCAAGGAAGGAATAGTTGTGGATCCGAAAAAGATAAAGGTCATTGAGGAACGACCAACACCAAGAAATGTTGTAGAGGTGATGTCCTTCATGGGACTTGTAGGTTATTGAATAAGGTTTATTGAAGTCTTCTCAAATATTGTGCATCCAATTACATTCTTGAAAAAGAAAGGTGTGTGATTTGAATGGACTCTAGATTGTGGAATAAGTTTTCAGCACATGAAAATTTTGTTAACAAGTGTGCCAATTTTGAGAAATGTTGATTCAAATGAAGACTTTGTTGTATGCATCGATTATTGCAAAGAAGGGATTGGGGTATTCCTTAGTTAAAATGGACATGTGATATGCTATGAATGAATAAATTTAAAATAGCATGAAAGGCTCTATGCTACTCATGAATTAGAATTGGCAACCATAGTGCATGCCTTGAAGATGTGATGGCACTATCTCATGGCTAAAATATTTGATATGAGAACAAAACATAGTGTTCTGAAGTATCTCTTTGGATAACCAAGTTTAAATTCGAGACAAAAAAGGTGATTAGAATTACTCAGTGAGTATGGCCTTGACACAAAGCATATCGGAGGAAAATAGAGCAAGGTGGCTTACACACGCAGTAGGAGGGTGCACAAAATTCATGCTACAACCATTAGCATGTACAAATCATATTTGTGTGACATAATTTTAGAAGTTTCCAAATCAGATCAACACTATGTGGACATAAATATGAATTTACGACAAGGTATGTCGTAACAGAAATTGGAAGGTTATGAGATAAAAGAGGATGGAAACCTCATGTATATGCACATATTTTATGTGTGAAATGTTTAGGAATTGAAACATATGTTATTGTCAGAGATGCATAAAGTTCCTTATGTTGGACATCCAAGATACTAGAAGACAATTGCAATGGTTAAAAAGAAATATTGTTTTCCCATTGATACCATTGATAGGATTTTTTTTTAAAGTACAAGGTTGCTAAGGGAATTCTTCGCTTATCATCCATAATATTATGCAATTCAAAATAGTGCTCTATTTGGTTCACCTATGTAAATACCTATTTTCCATCAAACTTATGTAATTCAACCTTGGGAAATTTGATACCCTTAGGATCCCATCCATGCTTAACTCCATTATTAGAGTTAAATCCACATGACAAATACCTATTACTAGAAGGTTGTTCAACATGAATACAGTCTTTATTTTCAAATATTTCTTCAATCACATTATCACTTTCAGGGAGCCTACGATCTAGGGTCTATATTTGGTTCTCCCATGTAAAGACCTATTTTCCATCAAAATTATTTAATTCAACCTTGAGAAAGTTGATACCCTTTGGAACCCATCCATACTTAACTCCATTATTAGATTTAAATCCACTTGACAAATTCTTATTACTAGAAGCTTTTTTAACATGAATACGACCATTTTAATACACCTAGGTTGATTCCAAAGTGTAAATATCAATGTAATTATACATTACTTATAAGTCGGTGAGTTGAGGTAACAAATATGTGGGTTTCGTTCTACGCGCATTAAATTAGTGTGTGAGGAACTCACACCAAAGGAGTGTGTGCAGCCATACAATGATACATCACATAGATTATTGTTTTGAAGTGCACCTATCTAAGTACATAGGAATGGTGCACTAAAGGTGAAACAATTTAATGAATGTTGTGCGCAAGTGTTAGTGTGAACGTTTGGCACATTAAGGGAAAGCATGCACAACCATGGGTTCAACACACACTGGTTTAGTGTTCAGGTTTTGGAAGACTATGAAGCCTTTTGTAAATAAGTCAAGATGTATCACGCACCTATGTAAGGGTGCGAGGTGGTGCACTGAAGAAAGAGTGCGTGGAGCCCAAAATTTATGTGCACACTAGTTTTGGTGCGCAAACTGTTTATTTTTTAGGTTGGTGAGCCTATATGTTAAAGATCAATACTTTTGTACTGAGATGTAAATGTAATCACATGAAATTTAATGAAAATAAATCCTTGTAGTAGACTGACCACGTAAAAGAGTTTGGGGGGATTAAAATCCACTAGTTGAGGTCAAGGGAGATGGTTTAAAGGGGATTCAACCAAAAAAGGAATATTCTATTAATATTTCTTTAATATTATTAATATTCTTTAAAAAAGTGTAAAGTTAGAATATATTATTATATCCTATGTCATGGGGAGGAGAAAAATGGAAAAGGGAAGTTCTCAACATGTCAAGTGTCAAGTTGGGAACATGTTGTGGACTAAAGGAAGTTCTCAATAAGACAGATGTCAAGTTAGGAACATGCAACCAAATGGTGTGGAATTAGTCTATTAAAGTATGATTTGATGGGAGAGATTCCTTCAACCATTATGAGGGAGAAGGGAGTTTATGGATTTTTGGTGAGATGACTATTCTTTTATGAGTCGATTGTTATGTCATGACCCGATTGTTCTGTCATAGAGTTGTTCAGTGACTGAACCCATTTTGTTGTTGTGGACATGAGATGATTGTTATTGTGACTAGTATGATGAATAATGTTGCAGATACCTATGTATGACTTAGTTTGGAGAGCTATACTAAAGAAATAGGTTGTCAGGCCCATGGGTTATTAAACCGAAGAGGCAAGTTGTCAGGCCCACAAGATGTTGGAATGAATTGGTGCATTGTCGGTCCCATGGAATTTTTCATTTTTTCTAGTTGAGAAAGTTGTTGGGAAAGTATTTCCCGAGGTGACAAACTACAATGACATGGCTCTGAGACTTGTTGTCCGGCCTGTTGTTGAATCCTTGAAAGGGAAGTGGGGCAACCAAAGGACTATTGTGAAAAGAAAGGGCACACTTCCTGTGGTGGGACATGCATGTGGTGAATGAGAGACTATAGGATGTTAGTGCAAATTGGCATATGTGATGAAATTTTCTACAATCGAGTCACCTGTGTATGAGCTACATGTGACCGATTTCTTGTAGAGTGAGATACCTTAGCTTGGTTGGGAACCCTTCCCCAAGTGGATTTTATCGCAACTCAGGGTGACCCATTGTTGAGATTTATGAATAGTGTGGTCTAAGGCTGGGAGGAAAGTGGAATGTCTGCCCACAATTGGTGCCTATATTCAAAATATAAGTTCCAATTATGTGTTAATTATGTTTTCACAATTACTATCATGAGTTTTGGTTGGTTATTATGCATGTATGATTTTTATTAATGTGTATAATTATGTTAAGAATATGTATATAATTATGCATTGCAGAAGGTATGTTTATGTTAATTAATGACAGAGTTGTGTCAGAGAAGTTTAGATGGAAATTGTTGATAAGTGGTTACAAAGCAGAGTTTGGTAGCATGAATATGCTACAAAGGGTATCGGAGATGATGATAAGAGTATATTGTTGAAATATGCCTAGGCTAGGTGGTTAGGTATGTAACAAATTGGTATCAGAGAAAGAGAAAATTTTAAGTGGCATTTCCAAGAAGGAGTATGCGAGTGTTACAATATGGTATCATAGACTAGTTTACAATACTGAGTCTGGATGGGTCAAGCTAACTTCATGTCGAGTAATTTTCATTGAGAACTGAATTCAAAAGTGACTTAATTTTCAATTAAAGTGTGTCCATGATGGAAAATTGAGGCATTTGAGTGAAATTGGGCAAAATCCCAAATTTCTGTTGCTAAACTCATGAAGAATTTGGGAAAATTTGCACCAAAAATGTCAACCGGTGGCACACCAAAGGATTTTTGTGCATAGGTTGAATTTAAGCATACAGGGGAGGATTTGAACAAATTTCATGATTGCAAAAGTCCATGGTGGAAATTGGTTAAGAATTGGGAAAAAGCACCAATTTCTACAATAAAAATTATGGAAAAATCAGTTAAGTGTCGAGAGAAATGTGTGCGCTAAGTAGTAATGATGCACATAAAAATAAGATGCAAAAGCCCCAATTTCTGCAATAAAAATTATGGAAAAATTAGTTAAGTGTCGAGAGTAATGTGCGTGTTAAGTAGTAATGATGGGAAAAAGTATAAGATGCACTTGTGTGTGCATTAAAAATTCAGTACTGTACTATATGGAGTTAGTGGTATGGAGAAATGATGTTGCCCATGTGTGGGCATTGAACATTTGGTGTTGTGTAGAAAATAAGGATGTGCAGGGTATATGCACTAAAGTGTGGTATTGCACTATGTATAACAAGTGGCATGCAAAGAATAAAAGGTGCACAATAAAGAGCATCGAATATTTGAAGCACAAGGTGTGCATTTGAAGTTTGGCAAGGGGTGTGAACACATTAAAAACTATGGCCCACTGTAGTGCATACGCACAAAGTATTGTTGCCCAACACAAGAGTTGTGCTCAATAGAGATTGGTGTGTAACTAAAAATATGAACATTAGCTATTGGCATGCAGTACATGCACTAGAGGTTTAGAATTCTATGTGTAAACTTGCACAGGCTAAATATGAAGTTATAATTAAGAAGTAGTGTGCGTAAAATTAATTGGACAGTCAATTTTCCCAAGAAATCTTAAGAAAGGATTTTGAAAATTTATGGAAACTGAATTGTGCATAAGTCCATGATTTTTGTTAAGTTGTATATCCTAACAAATTTTGTTGGTTGCACATTTTACAGAGTTAACAATATTAGAGTAGAGAAATATCAACACAAGTTTAGAATCATGGAAGATTTGTAGGGGATTTTCAGTCATGAAGAGGCGATCATAAGAATATAGACATCCATGTGGTAAATGAAGGTACAAATTAAAATGGACATGGAGAAGGTAAGGAATAAAGAATGAACTTGGTGGAAACCATTAAATTTTTTCAAAGGGATGTCCTAAGTCATAAATCTGACAATCAGAGGCTTAAGAAATCCAAGGAGTTGCAGGAAGATTTCAACATTAAGTTGATAAAAATCTTGGATAGAATAGAGAAGAATATGGACAAGAACACTAATTCAAATCGATTAGTGGGCTGAAAGTCGCATGATAAGAAAGGAAGAATAGTGTGCAGTAGAATTGTTGGGAGACAACACCATCATGTTGTACAACTGAGAGGGGGGGTGAATCAGTTGTTACCGTGCTTAAACAATTATGCTTCTTTTAAAAAAAATTCAAGGAACTCAATGATGATCACAATAATGCAGGGACATAAACAATGGCACATTCATCATCAGTCACATACATGAGAAATACAAAGACAGATATTTCCCAAGGAAACCCATACATGGTAAAAACCTCTTCGTCTTTATATGATAAGTATTATTTACATTCTTTACATTATCATACATATGGGCACCAACTCATTGTGAGGCTACAACCTCTGTTTTGCAAGCTACAACTTGCTGAGAGTACTAGCACCAACTAGAAGGAAGCACCACCTCCCTAGTTTCTCTAGCACCAACTAGAAGGAAGCACCAACTCCCTGTGTTCAAGCACCCACTTGAACCTTTGAGGACAACAGTCCTCCCTAGCACCTCCCTACCACCCTGTTTTATAAATCTTTGCTACTGAAACTCATTACAATGATATAATGTTCAACAATGGCTTACCAGACTCATCACTTTTCTGCAATATTTTGCTACTCAGACTTCCTCACTATCTTCCAGCATGCAACCGCTACCCATTCTGTTCTTCTGCTTTTTATGCTCTGTGTGCCATGTCTATTTACTACACAGTTCTTCTTGTCTTCTATTCAGCTGCTGCACTCTGCTCCTTCTTCATGCATGAATCACCTTCAACAACAACATCAATAACCATTGCAACTCCAACAACAACAACAACCACATCTCTTCTATGTATCGTTTATTTATAGCTTCTGTGCACCTTGTGCATGCAATATTCACCATTCCTCTACATGCTTATACCACGCCAATATCCTCCACATCTCAAGTGCTCTTCCTGATCATCATCATGACTCTTCAGCTTCTCTGGCAGTTCAACCCTTGTGTCTATCATCACTAGGTGTTATGCCGAGATTCCTTTTTCTCTCTGGAAGTTGAGACTCTTCATCTTCTCTTTTACAGTCGAGCTCATCCTTTCTATTTCAGTTACAAGCTCCAAGCCACATCCAGTAGTCAATTTCCTCCATGAATCGTCTTCATTCCACTGACAGATTCCTTGTAACTCTTCATCTCCTCTGGAAATCACACAGAAGTCTCTTCACCTCCTCTGGTAGAAACCATCAATGGTTTCTAGCAATTACACTGTGAGCATCAACATTAGCCTTCTGATCGTGCTCATGTTCACCTCCATTGTTGGATTAACTCTGATGGGTTCTTGCGTTATTTACCCGTTTCGCAATTCGAAGATTCTGCGATGAGACATCTTGAGTCTCCATGTTGCGATCTCTGAAACTCCAAAAAAAATATTTTCTGCACTAGATCCTTCCTTTATATGACCATGGCCATGACCAAGCTCTTGTTCATAATGTGCTTTTCACGATTTCCCATTTCGCCTTTTCGTTAATTCCGTTGTGAAGTTTCTCAACTTTCCAAGTCGCGATCCCCGAAACGTCGAAAAGGAGCTTGTCTGCACGTACTCTTCTCTTCAGCTCTTCGATGGTGTGACCATCGGCTGAGACCACAAGCCTTAAAGTATTTCTCAATTTCGTTTTTCAGAATTTTGGAACTCCTGTGGTTATGTTTCTTGCCTCTCCAAGTTCCGGTTCACGAAACTCCGAAATGGAGTCTGATCAATGGTCCAGAATCTTGGTGTATTGACGGTCCATAACTTATCGTGAGTTTGCATCTTGTGATTCCTGTGATAGAGGTTCTAATCACTCCAAGTCGCGATAGGCAAGACTCCGAGATGGATATGGATCAACGGTCCAGAACAAACCTCGATCTGACGACTAAGATAGTTTTGCAATTTTGCATATCGCGAATTCAAGAGGTTAGGGAACCCTGTTCCTTTGACTTTCCAGTCAGCGACATGACGATCTTTCTCCACATGTCCTATGATTCGACGGTCCAGATCTGATCTTGATTCAATGGCTCAGATCATGTCGTGATTTCGGCATTCTTTTTGCAAAGTGTTTCAACACTCCAACTTTCGGTATCTGAAACCCTGATAGCCAAAACTCTGAAATGGAGTTGGACCACCTCTTTGATATTGCACTTTAAAGAACGTGGAAGTTCTTCCTGATCCAACGATGGTCCAACCCTGCGCTTGGATCTAATGCTAGAGATCTGTCCTCCATATTTACGCTCCTCCTATATGGATTTAGATCTAACGGTCATTGGGAATTATGAATGGGATCCAACGATCAATGCTGCTTCTCTGCCCGATCTTACACATCCTCCTTACTTAGAAGAATTTATAAGTGTCAACGGCCTCAACCTTTGATCCGCCTAAGATCCATAGTAAGCTATCTCTCTTGAGATTTGGTAATGAGTTAACCTCGTCCCTGGTGCACACCTACGCACTGCGTGTGACTCTGCGCTAATCCTCCTTAGCTTACGTTGTTCCTATTTTTCCATCGATGCACACTCTAATATTGCCATCAATGACAAGCACACACTATCTATAAAAACATGCCAACAAATCATTCCCCAAGGCATTCCACTAGAATATTATGCAGTAGTTCAAGTCCTGTCTAGAAACCTAAGAATTCTAGGGTGGATGAACTACAGGGGGAAATGAACAAAATCAAGCCTCCTACTTTTGATGGTGAACACAAGAAGGATAAATATGTAGAGACATGGTTGTTGAATATGAGAAAGTATTTTCAATTGCATAATTAATCTTCCAACTCATAAGGAAGAATCATTATTTATTACCTCAAAGGTGTAACGACCCTAATTAAATAAATATTTAAATATTATAAAGTAAAATTAATTAAAGAAAATAATTGTGAT
>JZKD02S2236112.1:622618-658524 GCA_000966675.3 Picea glauca
GTGGGTGTATGTAACGACCCTAATTAAATAAATATTTAAAGATTATAAAGTAAAATTAATTAAAGAAAATAATTGTGATTAATTAAGTAATACTCTAACTACAGATCACATTTATTGACCTAAGAAATAAATTTAGAAGATCAATGAAAAATGTTAAAAAAAAGGGTGGCGTATGTAGAGAGGGAGCCTATGAATCCTGAGAAGATAAAACACTTAAGGGGGAGAAGGGACATGCACGGAGGGTGGTTGGAGGAGTAACTGCATGAGTCGGCGAAGGAGGAATAAGGGAAAGGGGAAGGTGGACGGGAGGATCATTTGACAAAGGAGAGATTTTTCTGAGGACTTTTGGACTTGCTGGGAGCATAGAGATTCGGACTGTGGCTTGTGATCAGTTGAGGCACTGAGTTGCTGGAGGTTTTGGGCACGGATTTCCTAGTTGGCAGGAGGATAGTATTTTTGGGCAGTTATTTTCCTGTTTGTGGCAGGGTTGATCTAGTAGCAGGAAGCAGGAAGGCAGCAGCAAGGTACAAAGACAACAGAAATTAGTATCAGAACCAGGTACTTGTTAAGTTATGTATTTATTTCTTTCTGCCATGAAATCAATATTTATTGATAAATCTAGTTACTGAAGTTGCTATTATGAAAATCAATATTATGCTGGGAAGTCATTGTTTCAGTTTGCGTAAATAAAATGTTTATGAAACTTAATGATGTTTAGAATTATATGGTTGTTACAAAAGGAGAAACATCAATGTGGTGGAACCAATATGTGAAAGTACAATATATTGATGAGAACAAAGTGACTTGGAGAGATTTCAAGAGGTATTTTCAGAGGAAATACTCGACTAAGAGGTACTTTGACAAGAAAATGAAGGATTTCTTTGAAATCAAAATTGGAAGTATGGATATAAATGAGTATGAAAGGAGGTTTTTAGAACTGTTAAAATATGTTTCCTTCATCAAAGATGAGAAAGTACAGATTCAAAGGCATTTGTGTGGGTTTCCACCATTTATTAGTGAAAAAATACAATATGATGATCCAAAGAAATTGGAGGAAAAAATAAGAAGGGATAAGTGCCTTTATGAGAAGAAAAAAGGGAAAGCATCTTATCAGAAATCTTGGGAAGATAAGAAGAAAAGTAAGTTGGAAAAAAGGAAGAAGGGAACTAAGCCACTATTCTTCAGAAATAACTATCAGGAAAAAACAACTTCTAAAGAATCCAGAATGACAGATTCATTAGGAAAATGACCAAGGAAACCACATAATCAATGTTGGGGTTATAAAGGAGACCATATGTATAGATACTGTCTACGCGCAGTGAAAGAGTGAAGACTATATATAATGCGCAGCAAGCTGAAACAATGGAGGACATGGGAAGAAGTGTACCTAAGATCTATACATCCTTGGACAACAAAAAATCTTAGTTTTAGTCACACATGATTGCAGTAAAAGGTAAGATCAATAATCATCTCAATGGTATTTTAATTGATTCAGGAGCTAGTCATAGTTATCTATATCCTAAGATGGTGGAAAGGTTTCATTTTCTAAGATGCAAACTTGGAAAACCTTGGATGGTACATCTAGATAAAAGAGCTAAAAGAAAGATTAATGAGATGGTCAAAGCATGTCCAATGAGCATGAATGGACTGAACATCATCGCATATCTGAACATTATACCTTTAGGCTCCTATGATTTTCTAATTTGTATGGATTGCTTGGACAAACACCATGTTGTCTTAGACTGTTATAACAAATAATTTACTTGCTTGGATGAGGAAGGAAACTTAAGAACAATACAGGGAATTCCTAGAGTAGTAACTGTTAGAAACATTTTAGCGTTGCAGCTGAAGAAAAGTTATAGAAAAGGATGTCAAATATTTGTCGTGCAAATGGAAGAGACACCTCAGAATAAGATGTCATACATTGAAGACTACACAGTCCTGAAAGAGTTTGAATATATATTCATGGAAATACTAGGATTACTACCTAAAATATATATTTACTTCTCTATACATATGATTCCACGAGCAACTATAGTATCAAAGACTCCCTATAGGATGATTAAACTTGAACTAAAGGATTTGCAAATGAAACTTGAAGAAATTCTGAAGAAAGGGGTATATACGCCCAAGTGTGTCACCCTACCTTTAGGTGCTCCAATATTTTTTGTAAATAAAAAGGATGGAACATTGAGACTTTGTATTGAATTTAGGAAGTTCAACAAAGTAACTTTGAAGAATAAGTATCCCTTGTCAAGGATAGATGACTTTTTTTATCAGCTGAAAGATGAAAAAATATTCTCAAAGATTGATCCCAGGTCAGGCTATTATCACACAAGAACTAAATAAGAAGAAATCAAAAAGACTACTTTCAAAACAAGGTATGGTCATTATGAGTTCACAATAGTTCCTTTTGTATTAACGAATGCACCAACTATCTTCATGTGTCTCATGAATGGCATGCTCACAAATTACCTGAAAAAGTTTGTCATTGTATTTTTATATTGCATTCTGATATATTTTAAGTCTGTAGAAGATCGTGAGAAACAATTGAGGAGGGTGTTACAGGTATTGAGGGAGCATTAGTTCTATGCCAAATTGAGAAAGTGTTCATTTTATCAGAAGCAAATCCATTATTTGAGCCATATTATCTCCAAAGAGTGGATAACAGTAGATCCAAAAAAGACAAATTCCATTTAAAGTTGGGTAACATCAAGGAATGTATCTGAGGTAAGATAGTTCATGGATCTTGCAGGTTACTACAGAAGATTCATTAACAAATTCTCAAGTATTTCACATCCAATCACTTTGCAGAAGAAAGGTGTAAAGTTTGAGTGGACAACAGATTGTGAAGGAAGTTTCCAACATTTGAAGCATTTATTAACAAGCGCTCCATTGCTTAGGATCGAGGATCCAAATTAATATTTCATAGTATGCACCGATGCATGTAATGAGGGAATTGGTGGATTCCTTAGTCAAAATGGATATGTGGTATGCTATGAATTAAGGAAGTTGAAGGAGCATGAAATACACTATGTAAATCATGATTTGGAGTTGACAGCTATAGTGAATTCCTTGAAGATGTGGAGGCACTACCTCATGGGAAAAATATTTGAGTTGAGGACATACTATAGTGGTCTTAAATACTTGTTTGGACAACCATCTTTAAATGAAAATCATAGAAGATAGTTATATTTGATCAGTGAATATGACTTTGACATAAAGAATATCAAAGGTAAAAAGAACAAAGTGTCTGATGCACTTAACAGGAGAGTGCATGAGATGCATGCTACAACCATTAGCATGTGTTCATTAGACTTGAAGGATACAATTTTACAAACTGAAAAAATCAGACCAGAATTATATGGAGTTAAGGGAAAAACTTCAGCAAGGTAACTTACAACGGAAAGTTGAAAACAATAAGCTGGAAGATGATGAAATTCTTAGATACAGAGTGTAATATCCCCAAGGACAAACCCCATTTGTATTTATAAATTGTAAAATGTTTTGTAGGCTGGTGATCTAAGCAATTATAATCTATGGGCTTATGTGTTTATTGGGATAGAGAGAATAGGTGTTAAAGGATAAGAGCATGTTTTGTACATGTAAATATTCATATTATTAATATAAAAACATCACTTTGTGTAGACTGACCATGAATAAAGAGTATGGGGGACTAAACTCCACTAGGATAGGTAAGGGAGAGGGGGATGAGAAGTTGGAAAGAGGGGCTAAGCCTAACGACTTAAGTCCAAGAGAATAATAATTTTTTATTATTCCAAAAGCTAAATAGAAGGATATGTTTTGTCCTAAGTTTTGGGGAAATGGAAGGAATGCTAAATGGAGTGCATGCAGCTCCAGGAAGATAAGTGTTGACCTGGGTGCATGCAGTTAAAGATGGAGAGTCAACTCATGTTGGGGTTTCGATCCCCATCCTTCCATCCTCCGTCTAAGTCATTTGGCCATTGTCAATGACCTATGCATCTGCATGCACCTCTGAAACCACTAATGGGGAAAAGTTGATCTGTGTTTTCATTTGAACCCAGGCTATCTTCACTTGCTAAAATCGAGTTGTACCTTACCCAATTTTGGGTTTCTACCTTTTTTTGAGTTGTATTGAACCGTTGTTGTTGTCCTCACCTTGTTGGAACTGATTTTAAGATTGGTTGAAGAGACAGGTTTCAGGCCTGTGAGAAATTCTCTCTCTAGGTGAGAGAGGTTGTTGTGGATTGAAGAACTAGGTTTCCAAGCCTATGAGAAACTCTCTCCAGGTGAGAGAGTGTGTTGAGGAAGTGATTTATCCTGGAGGGAGTCTCATAGCTTCTACAAAGCTCTGAGAATTCCAGTCCGACCTACTGCTGAAGCCCCAGAAGGGAGGTGAGTAGTCGATGGACTGTGTGACAATGAAGGTGTATACTCTTGGGTGGGATGTGAATGTGGGGAATGAGAGTCTGTAAGCAGTGGGCATAAGTGGTTCCTGGAAGAGAATCTTTCCTCTTAACCATGTGACTTTCCTATTGACCTTCATAGCCTAGGAATCCCTTGCTCAGTGGAGTTTAGGCCCAGTTCGGGGGTGACCCAGTGCTGAGAGTGATGAGAAACGTGGTCTAAGGTTGGGAGGTTCATGGAAGGTATGCACGTAGTTGGTGGGCCTCCATAAAAACATAAGTACCACTTCTATGTTCATTACATGTTGTGTATTGTTTATGTTTATATTGATGAGTATGGCTTGAATATGTTGTATGTATGCTCTTATTGTTATTTTCCACACGGATCTATGCATTAGAAGATATGTTATATGTTATGCATGTCTATAATTCTTACAATGTTATCATGTGTTCTGTTTCATGTATGAATTACTGTCAATTCCACAGGAGTCTGTATGGTAGCAGTAATTCTATGTTATTTGTTTTAAATTTATTAGAAATGAATTACATATATGTGTATGTGTGTGTGTGTGTGTGTGTGTGTGTGTGTGTGGGTGTGTGTGTGTGTATGTTCTAGGGATACCAAAAAATGGTATCAGAGCTAAGTGAAGTGTCAAAGTAGTGGCATTTCCAGTCCAGTTGGTGGCTAAGGACGTTACACAGAGGCAGATTCTATGTGTCAAATTCTCAGATGTTGAAGGATATGTTAATGGTATAAATGCATAATGTACCTTATGTCAGACACCCAGGTTACCAAAAAACTATTACAACTGTCAAAATCCAATATTAGTGGCCAGGCATGAAGAAATAAATTGTTCAGTTTATTGCCAATTGTTGGGCATGTCAAAAGGTCAATGATGAACACAGACACCCAACAGGTTTTCTACATTCATTTCCCATTCCTGAGAGGAAGTGGTAAATGATAAAAATGGATTTTATCACTAATCTACCCATAATTAGAAAGCATGATGATTCTATCATGATAGTGGTGGAAACGATTACCAAAGATTCCCATTTTATTCCAGTGAAGCTTACTCACAAGACATCTAACATAGATGAAATTTATTTGAAAGAAATGGCTCAATTACATGGGATGCCCAAGACAATTGTGTTTGACAGAGATCCAAAATTTACATCAAATTTTTGGAGAGGATTGTTCAAAGGATTTGGAATGAATTTGCATTTTAGCACAACTTTTCATGCATAGTCATATGGATAGATAGAAAGGGTGAATCAAGTATCATAAGACATTCTAAGGATGTATTCCATGGATAAACCATACAAATGGGAGGATTATATACACTTTATAGAGTTGGATTACAACAATGGGTACCAAGAAACCCTAAATATGAGTCCATTTGAGGCACTCTATTGCAGAAAATGAAATACAACAGTCAGTTGTGAAAACCCAACAAACCCCACAATGGTTGGGCCAAAACTACTTAGAGAAATGGAAGAGTAGATCATAAAAATAAACTAGAATTTAAAGACTGTGCAGGATAGGAAAAAGTTTTATGTCGATAAGGGAAGAACACATAGGGAATTTAATGTAGGTGATCATGTGTCTCTCAAAGTAAATGCCAACAAAATTTCCCTTAAGTTCGGAAATTGTTCAAAGTTGGCAGAACAGTTTTGTGGGCCACTTGAAATATTGGAAAGGATTGGGCATGTAGCTTATATGCTTTCCTTTCCTGCATCAATGCATATTCATAATGTATTCCATGTATCCTTTCTTAAAATATATGTACCTAATACTAATCATGACATTTATTGGAATGTGATTTAGGTGGAGCAAGAAGGTGATTTTCAAGTGCATCCAGTGTGTATATTGGATCAGAAGATACAAAAGCTCCTTAATGGAGCCATAGGGATAGTAAATGTCCAATGGACCTGGTACATCCCTAACGATGCGACTTGGGAACATGAGGATTCGATGCAGGAAGAAGACCCGCATCTTTTTAAAAACATTTGAAATTTTGAATGTACATGTGTAAATATTGCACTGAGGACAATGCATAAATAAGGGAGAGGGGATTGTAATACCCCTAGGACTATTATCAAGTGTAAATATAAATGTAATTGTACATTAATTATAAGATGGTGATTTGAAGTAAAAAAATTGTGGGTTTGGTTCTGTGCACATTAAGTTAGTGCGCGATGATCTCACACCAAAGTAGTGCACACAGTTGTAAAATGATAGAACACGAAGTTTAATGTTTTTGCGTGCACCTATGTAAGTACACATGAATGGCGCACTGAAAGTGAAACAAGTTAAGGAATGTATCGCACAAGTGTTATTGCAAAAGGTTGGCACATTGAGGGAAAAAACACACAACTTTGGGTTCAACACGCACTGGTTTAGTGCATAGGTTTTAAAAAACTATGAATCCATTTGTAAATAAGTCAAGATGTAGAGCGCACCTGTGTAAGGGTGCGAGGTGGTGCACTAAATAAAGAGTGCGTGCAGCCCATAAGTTTTGTGTGCATTGGTTTTGGTGCACAAATTGTATATTTTTTAGGTTGGTGAGCATGTATGCAAAAGATCAACACTTTTGTACTTAAATGTAAATGTAATCACATGAAATTGAATGAAAATACATCCATGCGGTAGACCAACCACGTAAAAGACTTCAGGGGTCTTAGAATCCATATATGAGGTCAAGGGGGATGGGTTAAAGGTTCTTAATCCAAAAAAAAAATATTTTATTAATATTTCTTGGAAAAGCACAGAGTGAGAAATATTATATTAATATTCCTTAAAATGTGTAAAGTTAGTATATATTATTATATCCTATGTCCTGGGGAGGAGACAAGTGGAAAAATGAAGTTCTCAACATGGAAAGTGTCAAGTTGGGAACATGTTTTGCACTGAATAAGTTCTCGATCCGATAGATGTAAAGTTGGGAACATGCAAGAAAATGGTGTGGACTTAGTCCATTCTAGCATGATTCAATGCGAGAGATTCATTCGACCATGACGATGAGGAAGGGGGGCGATGGTTTTTGTGGTGAGTCGATTGTTCTGTTATGAGTTGATTGTTCTATGATGACCCGATTGTTCTATCATAGAGTTGTTTAGTGAGTGAAACCATTTTGTTGTTCTGGACATCAGACGATTTTTATTGTGACCAATATGATGAATATTGTCACAAATACCTATGTATGACTCACCTTGGAGAGATAGACTCAAGAAATGGGTTTCCAAGCATGTGGGTTATTAAACTATAGAGGTGGGTTGTCATGCACATGAAATTTTTCATTCTCTCTAGGCGAGAGAGTTGTTGGGAAATTATTTCCCGAGGTGCCAAACTACAATGACAAGGCTCTGAGACTTCCTATCCGGCCTATAGTTGAATCCTTGGAAGGGAAGTGGGGCACTCGAAGGATTGTTCAACAGAGAATGGGAACACTTCCTGGGGTGGGATAGACATGTGGGGAATGAGAGACTATAGGATGTCTATGTGAATTGACATTTGCGATGACCTTTTCTGCAATTAAGTTACATGTATAGGAGCTACTTATGACCATGTTCATGTAGAGTGAGATACCTTAGCCTGGTTGGGAACCCTTGCTCAAGTGGATTTTAGCCTAGATTTGAGGTGACCCACTGTGGATATTTATGAACAGTGTGGTCTAAGTCTCGGAGGAATGTGGAAGGTCTTCCCACAGTTGGTGCATGTATTTAGACGATAAGTGCCAATTATGTGTTAATTATGTTTTCATAATTGTTGTCATGATTTTATGTTGTTTATGTTGTATGTATGATTCTGACGAATTTATATAATTATGTTAAGAATATGTATATAATTATGCATTGCAGAAGGTATGTTTATGTTAATTAATGATAGATTTGTGTCAGATAAGTTTCAATGGAAGTTGTTGATAAGTGGTTACATAACATAGTTTTGTAGAATGAATATGCTACATATGGTATCAAATTTTATGACAAGAGTATATTGGTGGAATGTATCTGGCCTAGGTGGTCGAGTATGTAACAAATTGGTATCGAAGAAAGAGAAAATTTTAAGTGGAATTGCCCAGAAGGACTTGGGGGTGGTTACAAAATTTATTGTCGTATGTCTCTTCCGATGCATTATAACTTTTAGGAGGCCTCCTTATATATAGGGTTTATGTTATCTTAGCCACCAATTTTTGTTCCATTCCTTCCATCTTTTCATCAATCTTCTTTTCCATTTTTCCCTATCTTCATCCATCTTCTTTTTCATTTTTTTCTTTTATTCCATCCATCTTATTTTCCCTTTGTTCCCTATTTCCCTTCATATTATTTTCCATTTTCTGTATTTTTCTTTGGTTGTTTACAAAATCATTACTTGTTATTGACATACTACTCAATCCATTAAGTTGGTTCTCCAATTTTGATAGTTGGTTGTGTATCTCTCCACTTTTTTCATTAGTCACTGTTGAGATTTCTAGAGGATTAATTGGTGACACAATTTTTGGAACAACTTTATCCATGTGAGATAACAATAATAATACTCCTTATTGTTCTCTTTATCACAAATTTTTAATAAACAAAAACATATATTCTAATCAAAAGTTAATCCAATTGTAAGTTATGTACCTTTACAACCATAATTTGAGACTATCTTGCTAGTTTACCTTTGTCTTGATGTGTTTCAGAAATTTCTACCCTTCTACATATTAAATTTCTTCATGTAGTGCGTTGATATTTCTTCTCTAAAATGTCATAGGTCTAACCAAAAATTGATGTTCCAAGTGAAAGTTATGTTATTCATCCCAAAACTTGCTAATTATTGGCCCTTTCCATCTAGTGAACTTGTATGGAATGTCATGCATATAATATTTTCGTTATGATTTGAAACCTTTTATCTAAAAAACTATGGTCTTTATTCTTCCCAAAGGAACTCATGAAACTCAATTTTGACTTTCCAAGCTTTAGATATGACACTTCTACCAAAAACACCTATTTCAGACTAGTTTTAAAACTAGTAAAAAAACCCTAATTTTCACAGCGTGTATTTCATAAATTATAGCATCTCAGAAACCAAAATTTCTACCATGGATACTTCTACATATATCCTCAGACTCATGAAAATTTTACACACTAAAAATTCACCAAAAAAAATTATAACAAAATTTACAAGATGACTCACTTGAATGAGAAAAACCCTATGATCATATGCTCTAAAACTAAATGTTATAAACCAAACTCTGAAGGTATCATAAGAGTAGACAGAATAAGTAAATCTACATCTTGAGAATGATAAAAAGTCAATAAATAATCATCTACTTTGAGGGAGAAACCTCATTTCACAATATATTCCAATAGACAAGACAAAATTCCTATACAAAATGGATCTCGTTTATTATAAATAACAAATAAATTGATCATCGCGTAACATACCATTAATCCAACTTAAACATAATAAATTTAATCAAATAATAAATTAAATTTAAAGACTTAACCTGTTAGGGACCTTAAAACAATTTAAAGTAAATTAGGATATCATATAGAAATACCAACAAAAACTTAACTAAATATTTTTGAAACACACTTATATTAAAACCCATGAAAGTGATAATTGTATTCATTAATTCAAAGGAAGCAATATAAGTTCATAATGAGCGTGCCAAATCCTCGTTGTGTTGGTATGCTTATTGAATTCCTTTTTATGCATATCTTAGATATTATTAAAAAATAATATGACTTAAATACAAGAATTATTTCAGAGTGAACTCACATTTATCATGTTCCACATAAAATGACTCTACCAAATCCTGATTGTGTTGGTATGCTTGTTGAATTCTTTTTTATGTATGTCTTACATATTAAAGATATTATTAGTTCCTGTCATGGGACTATAGTAATGAGTTTCCTTTTAATATGACATTAATTTGTTTTTTACCATAAATTTGTGTATGCAATGTAAGACTTAACATAGGAAAACAAATATATATTTTTGGATATAATAAAAATATTTGTGTTTCTCATGTATAATTGGTTGATATAATTGAAGTGTTATTGCTCCTTTCAATTTGATGTGACATTAATTTGTTTTTTACCATAAATTTGTGTATGCAATGTAATGCTTAACATAGGAAAACAAATATATATTTTTGGATATAATAAAAATATTTGTGTTTCTTATTTCTAATTGGTTGATARAATTGAAGTGTTATTGMTCCTTTCAAGTYTTTCAATATGTAGAATTAATTACATAATCAATGAATATCACCAATCACCACATCTAAATATAAAAAGTCRTACAATRTATTTCTTATTATGCATTATTATATTTATTATCTCATATATTATTTAGATTATATTTATTATGTAATATAATAAATGTTATATAAAAATATATATTATTAAATTTGAAAGGTTTATTTTTAAAAATAAATATTGAATATTTTTAAAATGCAATTTGCATCTCGCTAGCTTAACTTAATTGGAAGGAAATTTAGGTTAATACCAAAACTATACAACATCCACATTAAAGTAAAAATGTGGTTAGAGATCCTAGCCAATACGACATATGACAAATCTATAAACTAAGTGTCATGGAGAAGCATGTCTCCGTCCATTCCTTGTGAGTCTAGGTCGAATTCTTTGAACTCCAATCTTTCTGGTCAATTGTATAGTTATTGGTGCTATTTTTTTTCATTTAAAATATTTACAAATTGATTCTTTTTAAGACTATGAAACTAGCCCCTAGTTAACATATTGTTCATGTTTCACAATAATCATCATCATCAATAATTATAGGGTGTGAGCTATCATTTTTTTAATCTTTATTTTATGAGATATATATTTTTTTTTTTTTTTGATTGTTTTTTTTATTTGTGAAACATCTTTTTATTTATACATAAACTTAATTAAATATTTTAGAAATAAGTTTTTCTTTCATTGGGAACATAGCTATGATTAAATATCTAATGTATAAGAACAAGTTAAACAACATGGAAGACAATATACTTCTACCATCTACTCAAGCGAGGATGGCATAAAGATGCCCAGTCTTGGCTAAACTATTGGGGAATCATGGAAGACCATTTTGCAGAATAAAAATAATATTAAAAATATCATCAAATCAAAATTTAAGGAGAAAATGTGGTGTGATAAAGAGTTAGAGGAAAAAAAAAATTAAGATATTATAAGGATGTAATCAACCCTAATCTAGAAGATCAACATTATCTATTTGTTTTGACGAGTCTAGAGAAAAAAATAAACATTGCTAAGATAAGAACAAATTCTCACTAGCTCCATAGTGAAAGTGGGGGTTGGTCAGTTCCTAAAATGTCATGTTATGAAAGAGTGTATTGGTGATACTAATAAGGTTGAAGATGAAAAACACTTTGTCTTAGATTGTCCAGCCTATACCCAGATTAGATCTCATTTTCAAAATATTTTTGACAATACCAACCTTCCTAACCTCTTAGCTCAACAAAACTATGGTGATCTTGTAAAGCGTCTCTTAATCTCTTAAACAAAATTCTAAAGCATTGCAAGCAATCACTTACCCTCTTAAGTTCTGATACACCAATTGAATCTAGAAATCATGAGAAATCACTAACTCTCCTACACCCCAGAAATTTTAAAATATTTTAATATATTTAAAAAAACACATAAATCTTTTATTTATATATATATATATATATATATATATATAATGTATAATAATTTTAAATATTATATATGTTTTCATCATAAATAATTCAACTCCATTTAAAAAGTCGTTATCAGTTAGTTGAACTGTTTATCCAAACACTTCATGCACTGTAATGCAACAAATTATATTTGAAATAGCTTTAGCTCTCGCCACAAATCACGTAAACCTCAAGGCTTATAGATGAAGAAATCCTAAAATTCTTGAATAAGTCT
Source organism: Picea glauca (assembly GCA_000966675.3). Taxonomy (NCBI): domain Eukaryota; kingdom Viridiplantae; phylum Streptophyta; class Pinopsida; order Pinales; family Pinaceae; genus Picea; species Picea glauca. Next base: position 634,909 of record JZKD02S2236112.1, read on the forward strand.
TGTTTTCCTTATTTCATTCCTTAGCCTTGGGTACTTTTCACGCATTAGAATCCATTTATGTGTTATTTGGATGCTTTTTAACATGTGTTCTTTATTGTATCATTTTGCAAAAATTTTGTGAACTTATAATTAATGTGGTTTGTTTAGACAATCATATATATATAATAATCATATATAATGTGTTTTTAAGGTTATATTTAAGATATCAAATTGGTATATGTGACTAGTTGTTTGTGGGATAAAGGATTGTTTTTTACAATGATTTAACTGTTAAAATCTATAGTATAAAAAGGTATACATACTCTACCTCTATAGATTTAAACCTCTTATTAAATAATTTAAAAAAAATATAGATAACAAAAATTTATCAATATATTTTATAATATTATTCAAAAAATTATACTAAAATTTATTTCTTTTTTCCACGTTAAAAATTTGCTCAATTATATTATAACATATAATTTGTTTACATCTTTCTTTTCTTCACTAGTGACCCATGTCATGGCCAAGCTAAGAGGAAGGCTACAGTGCCAAATAAATTTACAAAAAAGATAATATCCAAATATCATAATAGTACTGTGAGGCACAAAGATATATGACTGATCCAAAAGTATCCAATCTAGAAACCTGATAAAAATAAGATACTAAGGTAAGAAAAAAGATAAACTGACAAGACCATCACGGCACCAAGATTAAGAGTTAATGAATTTTAAATTGTCTCATGGGGCTTGCTTCTCCATTTGTCCAAAAATAAGAGTGCATGAAGTATCATTGATGGCTTGCTTGATAATTTGTCTACAACAGTGTTGAATAGGGGTGATTTTAAGGATGGGAATTTGTTTTAAAATGTAGAAACCTCGGCCAATCTTATTAATCCTTCATATGCCAACTATAAATGTTTGGCGATATTTTTGTAAAAATATTCAAATTTATAAGGATTTTTTATATTTTTTATAAAATTTTGGTGATTTTTAAGGTAAAATAATTTTATCCTATAGAATTTGGGCGAATAATTTTCAAAATAGCGAATCTCATTTTTGTAAAAACCATGGAAAATTAGCCCATGAGCGAAATTTAGCCCCTAAAATCATCCATGGTGTTGAAGTTCCTGTAAATATGTTGGAATGAAATATGTTGGAACTTTCCAATCAGTGATAAAATTCTGGCTTTCCAACCTTCTAAAGAAGCAACTTGTAGTCTTACTTGTTTTGTAAGTCAATCAATGACCACTTTTGAATCACCGAGCAGGTGGATCCAAGGAAGGGATAAAAAATACACTAACCAGAGGGATGCCCAAACTCCCATAAGTTCTTCTTTAGGATTTGATTTGCTTCCACAGTTTATAGACCAACTGTATTCAGTAGAATCCAGAACTTTTATTATACCCCCTGCTCCACATATACTCCCATCACTTTGGCAGCTCCATCGAACCAAGCCAAGGCCACATCCTTATGATATGAAATCATAATGTCCCTCGGTGGTCTGTCTTTTAGATTGACAATAGAAACCGAGGAAAGAGTTAAGGTTTTATAGAACATAACATTAATGGACGGAGAGGAATCCTCAAACAAGGATTTCTTTCTTTCTTGCCAGATGTACCAAATTAAGTAAACTGCAATGTGTTAAGGGACCGTTTTATCTAAGAACCAGTTCTTTAAACAATCTACTAGAGTGTCCCCTGCCCAAATACTTTTCAGCTTCAACTCCTTTTTATATAAAGTCCAGGCTATAGTGGCAAAGGAACATGACTTTAAAAGATGGATAATTTTCTCCATATCTTAATTACAAAGAGGGCATCGCCCTAGACCGATCCAACCCCTACTCTATAATGCATCCCAAGTTAATATTTTTCCTTCCATCGTGAGCCAAACAAACAATTTCACTTTCAATTGTGCCTTCCAATTCCAAAAGGATTGTTTCCATCTGTCCACCTTAATGAATCTTTTGGAAGAGATAATACTGAGGTAAAAAATTTTTTAGAGGGAATACCTGTGTTATCTCTACCAATCCATATGATCTTGTCACTCGACTCTTGGATCAGTACACCTGACTATGCTAATGCACTTCTAAAAGATTCCCACTCAAAAGCAATGTCATCCTCCAAACCCAAGTCACTTACACTTAGCCAATACGAAAAGATCAACTGAAAAACTGACAAATTTCTAACCTGAGCTAAAATGGAAATGTTTCTCTCTTTTAACCCAAACAAGAGATTACTAAAGAGAAACGAGATATCTCCATACCCAAGATCCTATCCTTGTCGAGCTTGATAGAAAACCCCATACCTGGTATCCAACTAAAACCATGCAAAATTAAATGAATCACTTTTAATAATCCCGACCAAATTCTTGAGGTTCCATACCTATATTTCATTACAATATACTTTACATCACCAATTACAATATTTAATATTGCATAACAATGTGAATATTATCAATATACTGGATAAACTAACAACAACATTCAATAATGCATAAGAGTGTGAATATTGTCAATATACTCGATAAAATAATTATATTTAAGACTTCTTTACATTCTCCATTTTGTTACAATAAAAATTACTTCATTTTAATATATTTTGGTCGGTAAGTATAATGCATGCCAATTATTTCAAACCGTGAAATGATGGACGGGACTTGTCTATTTGGGATTGTTATCGTGTACATTATTATCATTCGTACCTATTGTAGTTGCCAATTACAAATTCTTCCCATGTAAAATCTATCATATTTTACATATACATGCATTATGCTGGAGTACGATTTGCCGCGTCTTCGTTTGTAATTTTGCGAGTCCTAGGCCCTATATATTGGTATATCAATTATTTCGAATAGTACTTTGTTTAGGCCATATATGTTAGAAAGAAAATATCGAATCTTCTTTACACATGCGTGGTTGAAGAGGACTGCTATTTTCCTTTACAATGTTATAGTATATGGGTTTTAAATAATTAATTATATAGTAAAATGAATTATTATGAAAGTAATTATATAGGGTAAAGATTAAAAAAAAGTTAAAGCTATATATAATGTTTTAATTTATGAATTTTAAAATTAAAGTTGTTGAATAAGTAATATTTATTGTGAATACAAAATAAAGGTTATGGTAATCAAATCCCTAAAGACAATTTATGACATTTTCTTATATAACAATAATATTTTGGAGCTTGGAGCTTTGATACAAATATCTTGGAATTCATATTTATTGGGTTAAAAGAGCTCCGAAAAAATTGTCAACTGATAATAGATAAATTGTCATGTGATGTTAGATTTCAAAGATTTCATGACTCTATTATATATACCATATTAATATTACTTTAGTGAATTTACTATTATTTTAGTATATTACTAAAGTAATGCTTTAATATGTTTACTATTACTTTAGCATTTACTATCCGTATTTATTTTTACAATTACTTCTATTATTTTAGTATTCAGTATTTACTATTACTATTTACTATTAGCTTAGTTTAAATGTCCTACTTTTTGGTTGTTTTCCTACAATTTGAGTGGCTAAGTTTGTATAATTGGAGTGATTTACATCCCCTTATTCCACCCAAAAAACCCAAGAATTTACTATTCAGAACAATTAGTTGCATAGTATGAAAAATGATTGAATGTATTAATTAATTAAAGAAATGATACCAAGAAAATAAACATGGTGGCAAATGATTTATAACAATTAGTTGCATGCAAAAAATATGCATTGATTGCAGTGATGATACAACAAAATGTGATAAATAAATGATATAACATAAAACAAAAGTGTGCATTCATTTTATTGATAATAATATAACATAAAATATCAAGGTGCATTCATTTCACTGATAATAATATAACATAAAATATCAAGCTGCATTGATTTTAGTGATAATACTATAAAAAATTATTCATTGCATTAATTAATTGAAGAAATGATATTAAGGAAATTAATCCTCTATATTGATTTCAAGGGTGAGATACAACAAGTCATCAAATAAAATGAATTTAGAGTGAAAACAAATTTCAACTATAAAAATGTATTGATCTACCTTTCAATTTCTATACTTTAGTTTGGGTTGATTCTGTACATTATGGACCTTGGCAAGGACCCTCTCATAAATTCAATGGAGCATCACTTCTCGATTTTCAAAAACTTTTTCAGATATAAGGTGTATTGATTTCAGTGATAGTGATATAACATAAAACAATATGGTGCATTGATTTTAGTGATAGTGATATAACATAAAATAATAGAGTGCATTAAAAAATGATTAAGTGCATTAATTAATTGAATAAATGACATGTGTCTGTCCTAAAATAATAATATAAATAATATACTTTCAAAACATATATTATAATTTGATGTCATGTATCTTTTTTGGTTATGTTTGATTTATCTATGAGTGTTTGCACATTAAAACAATTATAATGAATTGACACATGTCCCTTCCAAAAGAATAATATAATATTAAGTAAATATTAAGTGAAGTATTTTAGCTATACTCTTTGATATTCTTGGAAATATTAAGGGAACATTCTTCGTTGTGTTCTCTTATTTAGAACAATTAGTTGCATTGATTTAATGGAAAAAAATATGCATTGATTTAAATGATGATATTATAAAAAATGATTTATCCTAATCAAGTAGTTGTATTCATTTTAACAATGATATAATATAAAACGATAGGGTGATAGAGTTCATTGATTTGAGTAATAATGATATAACATAAAAAAAATAGGGGGCATTGATTTATACTATGAAAAATGATTGAGTGCATTAATTAATTGAATAAAGGACATGTGTCCCTCCTAAAAGAATAATATAATTTTAAAACATATATTATAAATTGAAGTCATGCACTTTGTTTGGTTATGTGTCATTTAATTATTAGTGCTCATTAAAACAATTATAATTACACCGAAAGAAGTATACCTATTGACAATGGGCAAATTTAATAGGGGTTTAGTGCTTAATAAGTTTTCTATGGACATGATTAAATATGGCTGGAATATTCTTGGTAGTCACATAAAATAAATGGTTGTGATTTCAATCATTAACTTCCTAGCTATTATAAAGACATCCGTTTATGTGTTTACTTTTTTACATTTACCTAATCATATATAAAAATTACTTTGATAGCTAAATTGCCACCTAAGTGATTAACATAAATTAAAATATTAACACGAGATAAATGAAACTCAAACGTTTATTTGTTAATCAATAATAAAATTTAATATATTCTTCTAAGGATTCTTTTCATCATATCAACCTTTCGGCGTTGATCAGCCACAATTATGTGGTTGTGCTAGTATTAAGATATATATAAAATATGAAAAATGTTCTCAACCTGTAAATCTCCTTCCTAAAAGAATTAAAAATTGTGTGCATTAAATATTAAGTGAACTATCTTAGCTATCCTCTTTGACATATTCTTGGAGAAAGTTTTAAGGGAACTATCTTAGTTGTGCTCTATGATTTAGAAAAATTAGTTGCATTGATATAATGCAAAAGATATGCATTGAACTATGGATTGATTTAAGTGATGATATAATAAAAAATGATTTAGCATAATCAAGTAGTTGTATTTATTTTAACAAGGCTAGAACATAAAACCATAGGGTGCATTGATTTCAGCGATAATCATATAACATAAATCAATAGGGTGCATTGACTTGATGGATAACACTATGAAAAATGATTAAGTGCATTAATTAATTTAAGAAATGATACTATGGTGAAATGAAGATTAACTAATCATCAAGTGAAATGGTGAAATGAATTTAACAATAATGAAAAAAAAAAATCAAAACATACATTATAAGTTGAAGTCATGTACTTAGTTTGGTTATGTGTGATTTATCTATTAGTATTTGCAGATTAAAAAATTATAATATTAAGAAATCTAAAATGTGAAAAAAAACTCAACTTATAAAAATAAAAAAACAAAAATGAAATATCTAGATTCATAATTACTTACTTAGATATTTGTAATTTACTACATTCTTATTATTAGAATGATACTTTTTATATTGATGATGATGATGATGACTTAACGTTCACTAAGACCTAATTGGTCTATCGCATTAATTAAACATATTTCTCATGTAACTCATTAACTATATTTTTGATTCATACTCTCTATATTCTCAACAAACTAATGTAACTCAATAAATTTCAAATCATTAGATTATCTTCAACATGTAAATATACATATTACTATTGATCTACAAAATTTGTGTAACCCCCCAAGACTCCGAGAGGGATCAAATCTCTTGAGGTGAAAACCTTTAACCTATCCTAAAGTTTAAAGATGGATTGATGCTGGTCATAAGCTCAATTGGAATTATAAATGATATATGAAGGGTGGGAAGCTTATTATGGAATTGAAAACAAGTGTAAATTAGCACACCTTTGGGTGTGGGATAAGAAGAAAATCCTCTTTGATACTCTTGTCACTCCTTTTATATTACATGAACATGCAGTTTGGGGATGCAATATGTCTAGAGAATCCTTGAGAAAGATAGAGCATATTTAAAAGAATTTAATAACTTATAATATCAAAATTAAAGTAATACACCCCGTTCAGTGAAAAACTATGATTAGGTGTAAAATTTTCAGACCCCAAGTCTCACTGAGACACATAGTTGAATGCCCAACCCACATTGCACATTTACTATTGCAAATTAGTAAGAATGAAATTAAATGCTCAAAACTGAAACATAAGAAGTCTGTTATAACACTTTAACCATAAATAAATCTCACACACACATGAAATTCAACACAAAGATTTGGTCTACAAATTCAGACCCTGAAAAAACCCACAAAGGGGAAAACCAGTTAGAGAGGGGAGGATTTTGTTATTTAGAGAATTGAGAGATATTTACAACAGTCATCCTCAATGATTAATAGACACACTTATCTCGTTTTGCATGCATAAACTCAACATAGAAAATAGTGCCAAAACTGCTACTTGATTTATGTGCCCATAAAATTCGTACAATACAGTCTCACTGTTGTTGTTGTACTTTGCCTCAATTTATGTGCTCAAAAAATACCTTGGAATGTGTGCCACAATCTGCTCATGTGGTCCCTCTCCCAACTCGACTCTCTCAAGCTCTTTCTCTCTCAAACTCAAGGAATGAATGAATGAGGGAACCTTAGTTTCTAAGTATACCTGGTGGAGGAAACTGAAGAGTCACGACTTTTCATTTTTCCTCACAAAATTCGAAAAGTCACATTTAATTTTATCTCTCATAAAATTAATTTCTAGAGACATGTTTTGGACAGTTTCTCACCCCTAGGCACCTAGGTGATGAGAAACAGTTGTCCTTGGTACTTTTATTTAATTATTTTAACACTCCCTCTTCCCGAGGAAAGTGTTCCTCACCACCCCAAGCTTATCTATGAAAGGCACAAACTTTACTTTCCCCAAAGATTTTGTGAGGATGTCCACCATCTGCTCATAAGTGGAAACATAGTGTAGCTCAACTACTCCTCTCTGAACATGGTCCCAGATGAAGTGATATCCAATCTCAATGTGTTTATACCTGTCATGGAAAATTGGATTCTTAGAGAGTTTAATATAGCCCTAATTGACACAGTAGATCACTGTGGGTCTCATCTGCACACCAAATAATCCAACTAGAAAATTGTGAAGCCAAATGGCATCACAACTATCCTAACTAGTTGCCATGTACTCAGCCTTAGCAGAACTCAAAGCCACTCAATTTTGCTTCTGACTGAACCAAGACACCACTGTTGAGTCCAATCCAAAGAAACAACCTAAGGTACTCTTACTGTCACTGACACATCCTACCCAATCTGAATATGAATAGCCAATCAATCGAACTCTATCCCCTCTATCATAGTTCAGTCCAAAATCCACCATACCCTTAAGGTACCTGAGCACATGTTTGGATGCAATCCAATGTATTGAATAAGAGAGTTAACAAAAAAACAAAGATATGTTCTTGTGTTGACCAGATACATCAACGAACCAATCAACCGATGATACAACGTGGGATCAACCAACTCTGTCTCAGAAGAATGTAGCTTCTTCTAGTTGGTTTTCATAGCTGTGAACATGTGTATACAATCCTCCATCCATAATCTCCACAACATCTCATCTGCATATCTACCCTGTCCCAGAAAGATATGTCCATCCTCCTTCCAAACCTCCAACTCCAAGAAGTAGTGCATCATGCCAATGTATTTCATCTCGAATTCTAAAGAAAAGATCTCCTTGCAACCAACTATGAGTCTCTCAACCCTGGTAATAAATAGATCATCCACATATAGCAAAAGAATTAGAGGATCACCTCCAACCACAATTAAGTACAGGTTGGGATCCGCCTCACTCTTCACGAAACCCATCTCCTACAAGTATGTGTCTATCTTGGAGTACAAAGCTCTAGGATCTTACTTCATCCCATACAAGGCCTTCTTCATTCTGCATACATGAGAATCACTCCCATGCACCTCAAATCCACATGGTTGCTCAATATAAACCTCCTCCTCAATGATACCATTCATAAATGCAGTATTCACATCCATCTAATGGATATTCTAACCCATCTTTGTTGCAATAGAGATCACTTCCATGATCGAGGTGTATCTAGATACTGGAGAAAAGGTGTCATCATAATCAACTCCCTCTACCTGTGAGAAGCCCCAAGCCACGAAATGATCCTTGTACTTCTCAATGCTACCATAAACATCATACTTCATTTTGTACAACCACTTGGAAGTCACCACTAGCTTCCCTTCAAGTCTAGGAACCACCTCCCAAACATCATTCTTCATGATGGAATTTTGTACTCTTCCATTATGGTGTCTCTCCAAACCTCCCGATCAACTCCCTCCTCAAAGGTGGAAGGCTCAGAATCTATGATGTTACTCATCATCGCAAGATAGTTGCAAAACCTCTCTAGAGATTTACTCTCTCTCACATCCTGCTTGGGATTCCCCACTGAACCTTGCTCTTCCTTCAAAGTTTCTTGAAGCCACTTGGGATTCGTCTTCTCTGAAGTGGAACCATGTGGAGGGGACACCTCCTACTCAATCCCACCACCTACACACTCTGAATTTGAAGATGATCATATGGTTGCATGTGTACTAGTGGACTATGAAACAATACACTATGGACTAGTAGCCTCAGGACTTGTGGTCTGTGACCCCCTCTACTGTGAACTTGCCGACTCTGAACAAGGTGGTCCTGAACCCTGAGACATTGTACTCTATGAAGGAATCATATGAGCATCCCTCTATGATTGTACTCTATGATGCAGGAGCATCCCTCATGTCAAGTGAGCCAGTGCAGAAGACAAAGGACAACTGGATGAACCCAGCTGTATTTTTGAATTTTCCCTTGAAGTTGATGCGCCAAATATAAATGAGGTCATTTATTGAAAGCACCTTGGTACAATGTAATCAGACCTTGAGCGCCTCGCTCTCATATGAAGTAGATAGAGGCTTTTATGATGAGATGAAATAGGTAGATAGAATTTAATATTAGATTAGACAGTTTTAGAAAGAAAGAGGGAAACGGGATATAGACACCCTCATTGTGCATTGTAACATAATTCTGAGCATTGAGAGGAGAAGCAGAGAGCTGTGTAGAAACACCCATGTATAGTTATTTGGATTAATAGAAGAAATTGATTCAATTTCATGGCGTTGCGTTTGTTCTCTATGTATGTGTGTTAATTGATATGATCATGAGTATTTACTTCCTGTTATGCATTTGTTGTTACGCTGTGTATGTGATTTCATGTGTTGTATTTGAAATCTGAGGAAGGAAGTAGAAGAAATGAGTTTCAATTGTTTCTCTATCTGAGCAAGGATTCCTGCAAGGAGTGCAGTTGAAGTCATCCGCAAGGAGTGCATTGACAGAAGGCTCAGATAGTTTAACTCTTGTTCTTAGAAGTGAAATTGGGTTATACAAGCTGTGAAAGGAGTGCGCAGGCTAAGGAGAGTCTCAGTTGTGAATCTGAGCGGAGTATTGAAGGATTGTTTTTGTAGGTGTGCATAGAGTCCAAAGAACTCAACACTTGGTAGTGTTTGAGGATTGCCGCAAGGAGTGCGTGCAAGAGTCTTTTTGAAGACTCAGAAGTGTGAGAAAGCTCAGGAAGGACAAAGATTCCAAGCTCGTCGAAGAGAAGCACATGAATTCTGTGTCGTGGAGAGGTTGAGCAGGCATTTCACAGCTGCACTGCAGGTGGATAAGTTCCACAGAGGAATACTTGGTCATTTTCAAGGAATTGCCAAAAGGAGGAAATCGACGATCGGGATCTTGTGAAGAGGATTTGTGAAATCCCGTCAGCTGGTGGATCTGCCACAGAAGTAAGGAGGTTATGACTGCGTTCGAAGTTCCTCGGGTCATGAGAGTTGGGACATCAAAAGTTGCGAAATCCCGAGAGTTAACGAGGACCGTACATCAGGGGAGGATGCGTGGAAGCAATCGAAGCCATCGGGAAGAAGTCCCGACAAGGGAGTCGTCTATCAGTGGTTGGGTCATCAGGATATCGGGGATCCTGGTGACAAGGTGTTTATGTATTTTGGAATCGCGAACCGCGAAACCCCGACAAGGAGGAAGGTGCCACCGTGCAGCCAACTGTCAGCACGTCAGAAAGGAGGGAAGCGCCATTGTGGGAGCCAACTGTCCGTATAGTGGCGAATCAGGATTCAGGGAATCAGGAATCCCGTGGGCAAGTGTTTTTCAGCATTTGAAACCCCGTAGCCCCGACGAGAGATAAGACTGCGGTCACGGGGATAATGGTCATATGGGCCAAAGCCTATAGAAAAAGGGCTAACGCGTAAAGAGTGCGTCGGGATTCAGGGAATCGCGAGTCCTGAGGACGATTGTGTTTTGGCATTAGAAATTTCGAAACCCTAATGAGGAATATGACTGCGATCATATAAGGGGAGGTTACATGGACCAAGAGCTCGGCCTGGAGGGCTAATGGGGATTTGAGTGCATCGGGATTTTGAAGTCAGAAACCCTGATGAGAAGGAATATAAGGTTGTGGTCTTATAGAAAGTGGTCGTGCGGACTAAAGGCTTAGCCCGGTGGAGTTAAGGCAACAAAGGGGTGTATCAGGGATAGGAAAAACAAGTTGTTTGCACATCACAAGTGCCAAAATTCCGATAGGAGGAACCCCGATAACAAAAGGCCAGCGTTGATTTAAAAGAAAGAGAGACCCCCGTGAGAGAGTTGTTGTGGGTGAAAATTTCCCGATAGGAAATTAGAAGAACCTTTTAGTTCTTTGGGCTGAGGAAGGAGGAAAGATCCTGTCAGTGGACGTGCCTAGCGAGCGCGCCTGCATCAAGTGGTATCAAAGCTTAGAAAATCTTCTTTGCTTTATGTAGCAGGGGGGAAGAGAACTCACCATGCCGGCAAGGAGAAGGGATAGACAATCAACCAATCTAGAGGAGGAAAGGGAGATGCCCAAAGGTAGGGGTAGGCAAGTGCAGAATCCAGAAGTGGAAAGAGAACTGCATAACTTATGCACTATGATTGTGGACATGGATATAAGACAAAGGCAAAAAGTTGATGAAGGAGATATCAGTGAGTTCGAAAATGAAGATGATGCTGAACATGGAGAAGAAGAAGTCACAGCAGAAGATGTAGCAAATGAGCGCTTACTAAAAGATGTTGCATGAATGGGTGCAAAGGTGAAAATGGACATTCCAGTTTATGAGGGAAATCTGGATGTAGAAGAGCTTCTAGACTGGATTAGAGCTCTAGACACTTACTTCGACTATGAAGATATCGAAGAGGACAAGAAGTTCATACATGCCATCATGAGATTAAAGGGACATGCAGCCTTATGGTGAGATGAACTACAAGCTGACAGGCGTTGCCAAGGCAAGCAGAAAATTAAGAGCTGGGACAGGATGATTGCGAAGATGAAGGCAAAATTCATTCCCAGGGACTATAAAATTTCTCTATTCAGGAGGATGCAGAACTTGAGACAGAAGCTCATGACAGTAAAGGAATATACTGAGGAATTTTACAGGTTGTATATTAGGGCAGGTCATCGCGAAAGCAATGACGAAAAAGTGGCTAGGTATATGAATGGCCTGAGATATGAGATTCAGGATGAAATGAGTATGGCAACCATCCGAACGGTGGAGGATGCTTATCAAATGGCTTTGAAGGTGGAGAAGAAGCTGAGTCGAAAGCAAAGTCAAAGAGGTTGAGGCAGAAGTCAGCCCAGAGGCAAAGCAGTTGCCCAGGAAAGAACCCAGAAGCCTAGGGACGACTGGAAGAAACCTTAGACTCATACTGAGAGAGGTGGAAGCTCGCAGCGAGGGAAATATGATGAACAAAGAGGACAACATAATGAACAGAGAGGAGGATATGTTGAAAACAACACTTTTCCTCGTACCAGAGGTAGAGGAAGAGGAAGAGGTGGAGTAATTACATACTTCACATGTGGAAAAAATGGGCACAAGTCATTCGAGTGTCCGGAGAAAAAGAAAGAAATGGGAGAGACACGTCGCTGAGGCACAGAGGCGAGATGTTGAGGTGGAATATGCTGAAGGTGAGAGATCATTGATGATGCAAAAAGTCCTTTTGACACTAGAGAAAGAAGTGGAAAGTTCAGTCCAAAGGACCAGACTTTTCAGAATAGCTTGCAAGACCAAGGGTTGGGCATGCAAGGTCATTGTGGACAGCGGTAGCACTGATAATCTCGTTTCAACTGAGATGGTAGAAAGGCTGGAGCTGGAGACAGCTGATCATCCTAGTCCAAATAAAGTTTCATGGATACAAAAAGGACATCAAGTAAATGTCACCGAGCAGTGCTTAGTTGAATTTAAGATAGGAGGATATAATGATAAGATATTATGTGATGTCATTCCTATGGATGTTTGTCATCTATTGTTGGGTAGACCATGGCAATATGATAGAAATGTGATTCATGATGGGAGGATGAACACATACACCCTGGAGAAGAATGGGAGAACTCATATGTTGCTTCCGATAAAGGATAAAGAGGTGAAACCGGAAGTAAGCAACACAGTACTTCTCATGAGTGGGAAGGAATTTCTTACCGAGGTTAAGAAGAAGGAGGATATGCAATTCTTTGTGGTCAGAAAACCGAGAATTGTTTTGACCAGGACAAGAGTGAACGATTTTCCAGGAGAAGTTTAGGAACTGCTGGAGGAGTTCGCTGACATAGTAGTGGACGAACTACCTCAATCATTGCCACCGATCAGAAGTGTGAGTCACCATATTGATCTCATACCAGGAGCCAATTTTCCAAACAAAGCCGCATATAGATTGACACCGCAGGAGAATGAAGAAGTTAAAAGACAGGTTCAGGAGTTATTGGACAAAGGTTTGGTCAAGGAAAGCTTGAGTTTGTGTGTTGTTCCGACGGTACTCAGTCCGAAGAAAGACGGAGGCTGGAGGATGTGCACTAATTCATGGGGGATTAACAAGATAACCATCAGGTACAGGTTTCCATTGCCAAGAATGGGTGATCTGATGGATTGCTTAAGTGGAGCAAATTTTTTTTCAAAGATTGATTTGAAGAGTGGATATCACCAGATTTGCATGAGAGAAGGTGATGAATGGAAAATAGCATTCAAGACAAACAAATGTTTGTATGAATGGATTGTTGTGCCGTTTGGCTTAACAAATGCGCCAAGTACCTTTATGAGGTTAATGAATGAAGTCCTGAAAATTTTCATCGGAAAATTTGTTATTGTATATCTGGATGATATACCGATTTTCAGTAAAACGGAGGCTAAACATCTGAAGCATTTAGCCATTGTGATGAGGAGATTACAGCAAGAGAAGCTATTGATAAACATAAAGAAGTCCTCATTCATGAAGATATAACTCATTTATTTGGGATTTGTTATTTCGGCAAATGAGTTGAGGATGGATCCATATAAGGTGGAGGTAATCAAGAATTGGCCATCACCGAGAAACATATTTGAGGTGAGAAGTTTTCACCATTTAGCTAGTTTCTACCGAAAATTCATCAGGAATTTCAGTGGAATTAGTGCAGCAATGATGGATACAGTGAATAAAAGACATAAATATTTTCACTGGACTGAAGAGGCTAAGAAGACTTTCAATTTGTTGAAACAAAAGATTACGGAACAACCAATTCTGGTGTTACCGGATTTTCAAAAGACATTTCAGGTAAAATGTGATGCAAGCGGGTTTGCAATAGGAGCAATCTTAAGTCAAGATGACAGACCGATTGCATATTTCCACGAGAAGTTGAATGAAGCGAAGGTGAAGTATTCCACATATGACAAGGAATTTTATGCCATCATCCAGGCATTGAAGAAATGGAGGCACTATTTGATTCCAAAGGAATTTGTTTTATATAGTGATAACCATGCCTTGCAGTTTGTGACTCAACAAGAAAAGTTGAATCAGAGGCATGTTAAACGGGTTGAATACATGCAGAATTTCACTTTTGTGATAAAACATATTTATGGTACTGCTAACAAAGTTGTTGATGCTTTGAGCAGGAAGTGTTTGTTGCAGGAGTTCAAAGTCAGGACGTTAGGTTTTGATGATCTCAGAGACATGTATGTAGATGATTAGGATTTTAAAGAAGCGTACGAAGTAACTGAGAATCCAGTTCTCAGATATAGTAGCAAATGGGTTGAATACATGATCCAGGAAGGGTTGCTATTTAATGGCAATCAGCTGTGTATCCTAATTTGTTCCATGAGGGAGAATCTTCTGAAGGAAAAACACAGCGGAGGATTGGCTGGACACTTCAGTCATGATAAGACATTCGCAAAGTTGGGCGAGTCATACTTTTGGCCAGGGATGCAATCAGAGGTCAAGAGGTTTGTAGACCGATGCATAATTTACCAGCATTCAAAAGGAAGGAAGCAAAATGCGGGTTTTTATCAACCATTGCCCATACCTGAGAGGTCGTGGGATGAAATCAGCATGGATTTCGTATTGGGATTGCCAAGGATGCAAAGAGGATTTGATTCAGTCTTTGTGGTAGTGGATATGTTTTCCAAGATGGCACATTTTATCCCATGCCAGAAAACTAGTGATGCGACTCACATCACAAATATGTTTTTCAAAGAGGTCGTTTGACTTCATGGCTTACCCAGAAGTATTGTTTTGGACAGGGATACAAAGTTCTTAGGGCACTTTTGGAGGACATTATGGAAGAAGCTAGGCACTAACTTGTTGTTTAGTTCAGCTTATCATCCTCAGACGGATGGACAGACAGAAGTGGTGAACAGAAGTCTGGGAGACTTGTTGAGGAGCCTGGTGATGGACCACCACAGCAGTTGGGACAATACATTGCCACAAATAGAGTTTGCTTATAATGACTCAGTGAATCGGAGCACAGGCCAAAGTCCATTCCATATTGTATATGGCACACAACTGAGAGGAGTTTCTGAATTGAGAGATTCGGAACAGACTTCTACTAGGAGCGCTAGTGTAGAAGAATTCGCGGAGGCGATGAAAGAACTTCACAGCTGGGTGAAGGAGCGACTGCAGAATTCAAGCCATGAGTATAAGCGGAGAGCAGATCAACATCGAAGACAACTTCAATTTGAGGTTGATGACTTGATTCTAGCGCACTTGAGAAGAGAAAGGTTCCTGAGGGAACATACAATAAATTGAAGATGAAGAAAATCGAACCATGTAAGGTCTTGAAGAAAATTAGAGAGAATGCTTATGAAATTGAATTACCCAATGGGGTCGGAATTTCTCCGATATTCAATGCCTCAGATTTATACCCATACCAAACTGAGGAAGCAGGAACAAATGATGAACAATCAGAGGTTTAGTGGCAAAAGCAGATGCCAGTTGCAGAGAAGCCACAGATGGAGTGCATACTGGACAAGAGAGTCAGCAAGAAGACCAGAAGGAAAGAATACTTTGAATATTTGGTTAAGTGGAAGGGACATCCAGTTGAAGATGCCAGTTGGGAGACTGAAGCAGAGATTCTGAAGCATGGACAGACTGTGCAGGAGCTCATGGATAGGATCCCATGAAAGTTTTCGAGCGAGGGAGTATGATGCAGGATCATCCCTCACGTCAAGCGAGCCAGCGAGGAAGACAAAGGACAACTAGACAAACCCAGCTGTATTTTTGAATTTTCCCTTGAAGTTGATGCACCAAATATAAATGAGGTCATTTATTGAAGGCGCCTTGGTATAACGTCATGAGACCTTGAGCACCCTGCTCTCGTCTGAAGTAGATACATGCATTTATGATGAGATCAAATAGGTAGATAGAATTTAATATTAGATTAGACAGTTTTAGAAAGAAAGAGGGAAACGGGATATAGACACCCTCATTGTGCATTGTAACATAATTCTGAGCATTGAGAGGAGAAGCATAGAGCTATGTAGAAACACCCATGTATAGTTATTTGGATTAATAGAAGAAATTGATTCAAGTTCATGGTGTTGCATTTGTTCTCTGTGTATGTGTGTTAATTGATATGCTCATGAGTATTTTATTCCTGTTATGCATTTGTTGTTACGTTGTGTATGTGATTTCATGTGTTGTGTTTGAAATCTAAGGAAGGAAGTAGAAGAAATGAGTTTCAATTGTTTTTCTATCTGAGCAAGGATTCCTACAAGGAGTGTAGTTGAAGTCGTCCGCAAGGAGTGCGTTGACAGAAGGCTCAGATAGTTTAACTCTTGTTCTCAAAAGTGAAATTGGGTTATACGATCCGTGTAAGGAGTGCATAGGCTAAGGAGAGTCTTAGTTGTGAATCTGAGTGAAGTATTGAAGGACTGTTGTTGCAGGTGTGCACAGAGTCGAAAGAACTCAGCACTTGGAAGTGTTGGAGGATTGCCGCAAGGAGTGCGTGCAAGAGTCTTTTTGAAGACTCAGAAGTGTGAGAAAGCTCAGGAAGGACAAATATTCCAATCTCGTCGAAGAGAAGCACAGGAATTTTGTGCCGTGGAGAGGTTGAACAGGCATTGTACAGTTGCACCGTAGGTGGACAAGTTCCACAGAGGAATACTTGGTCATTTTCAAGGAATTTCCAAAAGGAGGAAATCGATGGTCGGGATCTTGTGAAGAGGATTTGTGAAATCCTTAGCTGGTGGATCTACCAAAGAAATAAGGAGGTTACGACCATGTTCAGAGTTCCTGGGGTCATGAGAGTCGGGACATCAAAAGTCGCGAAATCTCGAGAGTTAACCATGACCGTCCATCAGGGGAGGATGCATGGAAGCAATTGGAGCCATCAGGAAAAAGTCCAGACAAGGGAGTTGTCTATCGGTGGTTGGGTAATCGAGATATCGGGGATCCTGGTGACAAGGTGTTTATGTATTTTGGAATCACGAACCGCGAAACCCTGAAAAGGAGGAAGGTGCCACTGTGCAGCCAGCTGTCAGCACGTCGGAAAGGAGGGAAGCGCCATTGTGGGAGCTAGCTGTCCGTATAGCGGCGAGTCGAGATTCGGGGAATCAAGAATCCCGTGGGTAAGTGTTTTTCAGCATTTGAAACCCCGTAGCCCCGACGAGGGATAAGACTGTGGTCACGGGGATAACGGTCATATGGGCCAAAGCCTATAGTAGAAGGGCTAACGCGCAAAGAGCGCATCGAGATTCGGGGAATCGTGAGTCCAGAGGACGATTGCATTTTGGCATTAGAAATTCTGAAACCCTGATGAGGAATATGACTGCGGTCATATAAGGGGAGGTTACGTGGACCAAGAGCTTAGCCTGGAGGGCTAACGGGGATTTGAGCGCATCAGGATTTTGAAGTCAGAAACCCCGACGAGAAGGAATATAAGGCTACGGTCTTATAGAAAATGGTCATGCGGACTAAAGGCTTAGCTAGGTGGAGCTAAGGCAACAAAGGGGCGTATCGGATATTGGAAAAAAAAGTTGTTTGTACATCACAAGTGCCAAAATTCCGATAGGAGGAACCCTGATAACAAAAGGCCAACGTTGATTTAAAAGAAAGAGAGACCCCCATGAGAGAGTTGATGTGGCTGAAAATTTCCCGATAGGGAATTAGAAGAACCTTTCAGTTCTTTGGGCCGAGGAAGGAGGAAAGATCCTGTGAGCGGACGTGCCTAGCGGGCATGCCTGCATCACTCTGGACTTGTGGTCTGTGACCCTCTCTACTATGAACTTATCGACTCTCAACAAAGTGGTCCTGAACCTTGAGACATTGTACTCTATGAAGGAATCATCTGAGTCTGATGAGCGGACTTCTCCCCCTGCTCCATATCACGTGACCTCCTGAAGGCTCTATCCTCCTCAAATCTAACATCACATCATAAGACTATCTTCATCAAAGAGGGAATTTATACACGGAAATCCTTCGAGGTATCGCTATGCCCAACAAATATGCCCTTCTCTTCCATGGGATATATCTTTGTCCTATTCTCAGAAGGGACATGTGAATATGTAAGGCACCCAAAAATCCAAAAGTGCCCAACACCAGGCTTCTTCCCAGAGAAAGCCACCTCAGGAATCTTATCCCCCAAGACTCTCTATGGACTCCTATTTTGATGATAAACTGTAGTGTTACAAGCCTCAACCCAAATAAAAAGTGCTATTCCCTAATCAAATAACATGGATCTCGTAGCCCCAACAATAGCTATGTTCTTTCGCTCAACCACCCCATTCTATTGTGGGGTGTATGGAACTGTCAAATCTCTCCTCATGCCTTATCGGGAACAAAAGTCATTGGACTCATTGGAGGTATAATCATGCCCATTATCAGATATCAACACTGTAATTTTTCTCCCTGTCTAGTTCTCCACAAGACCTTTGAACTCTTGGAAGCACTGGAAGACCTATCCTTTTTTCTTCATCAAGAAAATCCAAGACTTCCATGAGAAGTCATCAATTAAAGAGACATAATACAAGAACCCAGTCAAAAATGCAGAAGACACAGGACCACACACATCGGTATGAATCAGATCAAGGATACCAAATGCTCTATTGTCATTGCTTGGAAAATAATTCTTGGTGTGATTCTCAAGAGCACACCCGTTGCACACCTCCTAGAGCTCTGTACTGAACTCTGGCACTCCAGATACAATCTCTCTCGAGATCATTAGTGCCCCATGATGCAAGTGGTCCATCCTCCTATTCCATAACTCACAAAGGTCATTGGTGTTGGTGCCATGAAACAATGCTCTCGAAGAATGAAACATGAGCTTGTATAACTTCTCATGTTGAATAACAATCACTTTGGTTGAAGTGACTGGAGATCCCTTAGGATACAAGAGAACCTTCCCATCATAGAACAATACCCCCTTCCCCCTATCCTCAATAGTGGAAAATGACACCAAGTTCATCTTCAGTCTCGAAACATATAGGACATCTCTCAACAACATGGGAGGTAGAGACTCCCTCTGAAATGATATAGTCCCACACCCACATGCTCTGACCATTGCATCATCTCCATGTACCACCTCTCGGTCTCCAATCGTTGCAAACTCAGTAAAGTACTCATGAACTCTTTTCATATGGCTGGAGGCACCACTGTCAATGTACCAAATACAAGTGGAAGATGATCTATATGAGAGGCAAGTAGTCAAAGAATACTCCTTCTCGAAATTTTGATTAAACTCTTCCACCTCCCCTGAAGATGCAACATGTTTCTTCTTCTTGTTAGGGCATTGTCCAACATAGTGCTTAAACTGTTGGAAAGCAAAGCACTTGAATTTTCTCGTGTCTTTGTTCCCTTCATCTTTCTTCTTATTCCCTCCCTTGGAACCCTTCTTGGACCTCCTCTTTCCTTTAGCTGCAAAAGCCAAATTCTCCTCCTCATTACCAGTGGATGAACTACTAAGAACATATCCTCTCTGATTTTCCTCCTAAATGAAGTCATCCCAAAGACGATCCCACTTGGGAAGATTCTTCCTTGCCACAATGCCCTCAACAAAGACAGTCCATTGTTTGGTCACCCCATTCAAAGCAGTCCTCACAAGTTCACTGTCAACAACAACCTCCCTAATAGCTCCAATCTCATCCATTACTTGAGTAATTTTAGTAAGGTATGTGGTGACATTTTCATCTTTGGTCATCTTGATGCCTTTCAGTTTCTCCCTCAACACCATCTTCCGATTTTCATTGGAACTTTGGTAAAGATTTCTTAAGGAGTCCCACATCTCGGAGGAATTGGATTTACTGGTCACATGTGGAATCACATGGTCCTTAATGGCATCAAGGATAACTCTTTTGGCCTCAATATTCTTCTTGGTGTAGGTTTCCAAAAGAGTAACATCTGTAAGCACAATCACATGACTTGTTTGTGTGTTCTTCACAATATCCCACAACTCATTTTCCTGCAGTATCAGTGTGATTCTCTCCTTCCATGGGCTAAAATTAACAACCCCATCCAACTTGTCCTCAACCCTCAAACTGGTGGCCATGACCCTCTCAATAGAAATTCAAGTCCAACAAAAAATTGTCAGGTGAAGTACCTCCTCTTCTCATAAAAATATCTAACTTTAATGGTTGAAATATTTATGTTCTTCTTCTCTAACCATCTCTGATACCATGTAAAATTTTCAGACCCCAACCCTGTTTCAAGTCTCACTGAGACACATAGTTAAATGCCCAACCCACATTGCACTTTTACTACTACAAATTAGTAAGCATCAAACTAAATACTCAGAACTGAAATACAAGAAGTCTACTACAACACTTTAACCAAAAATTAATCAGACACACACAAAAAATTCAACACGGAGATTTGGTCTACAAATTGAGACCCTGGAAAAGCCTACAAAGGGGAAAACCAGTGAGAGAGGGGAGGCTTTTATTATTCAGAGAAATGAGAGATATTTGCAACAATCATCTTCAATAATTAATACACACACTTATCTCATTTTCCATGCATAAAATGAACATAGAAAATAATGCCAAAACTACTCCTTGATTTATGTTCCCAGAAATACATACATTGCAATCTCGTTGTTGCAACTGTACTTTTCCTTGATTTCTATGCTCAGAAACTACCCTGGAATTCGTGCCACAATCTTCTCACGTGGTCTCTTTCCCATCTCGACTCTCTCAAGCTCTTTCTCTCTCAAACTCAAGGAATGAATGAATGAGGGAACCCTAGTCTCTAAGTAGACTTGGTGGAGGAAACTAAAGAGTCGTGACTTTTCATTTTTCGTCACAAAATTCCAAAAGTCACATTTAATTTAATCTCTTATAAAATTAATTTATAGAGACCCATTTTGGACACTTTCTCACCCCTAGGCGTCTAGGTGATGAGAAACACTTGTCCTTGGTACTTTTATTTAATTATTTTAACATTAGGTACTTAATATACAAGAACAAGATGGACAACGTAGATGAAAAGAGGCTCCCCAAAATTGCTTAAAACTCTAGCTATTGAAGCTAAGGTGACATCAAGTTGTGAATCCTTTACTAAATCATTGGGAAATACAACAAGATGTCAATCGTCGGGGAATACGGAAAGATGTCATTTTTCTTGTGTCTAAATTTAAAGAGAATCTATAGTATAATAAAGAATTAGAAGATAAAAGGAAGCTATGGTACTACAAGGAGGAGGTCAATCTTAATCTAGAAGATCAAAAGTAGAGAAAATAGGAAAATCAACATTACTAAAATACCAACTCCAATGAGCTACATAGCTAAAGTAGGCATTTGACAATTCCCAAAACACCAAGGGACCCAAGAATATGTCATCTTTGAGACACTAAGAGGGTTGAAGATTATAATCACTTTCTCCTAGAGTACCCCAAATAAAATCACATTTTTAGACCTTCATAATCCCCTAAGTCAACAAAAATATGGTAATCTTGGAATACTTCTCCCTATATTTTTTTTAGCACATAAATAAGATTCTAAATAAATTTAAATAATCTATTACCTATTTTAATGACAAACCAATTTTGGTTTCAATGAGCATTATCATCATCATAAAATTTCTCATATAAAAAATAGAAAAAGATATATATCTAATATAAATATAAATAAATAAACTATAAATATGATATTTCTAAAAAAAATATTATTACAATGTAAATATAAATATTTTAACAATATTCATAATTATAATTTTAATATCAATATATTTATATATAAATTTTGAGTTTTAGATTCAATCTAATTTTACATATACATATTTCAAATTCAAATTATTTATATGATATTTAAGTTTTGATTTTTACTAAATTGATTAATCAATTTAGACTTGTCTTGCAAAAAAAAATACATTACACCTCATATTCCTTTTTACCTTAATCAACATGAATTTATGTTGATATTACAGACTAATGTGCATGACAAACCATTTTCACACATTCTCTAGATTGAACCTTTTAATCACTCTGAATCTTTTTTTTCATCAACGTTTTGTTTGATAATCAATTTTCACACATTATCTGGGATTAACTTTTTAATTACTCTGAATCTTTTTTTTCATCAACGCTTGGTTTTCTGCCCAAGAAGTACAGTGATCGTCATCAGCTGCCGATTGCCAAATTTGCATCCCGTTGAGAGTTAAATTTTTGAATGTGTTTCAAATCTCATTCCACTATTCTTCTTATATAACAAGAACACAAAATTTCAGAGTCTACTTTCTCCTGCAGTAAATCAATTTACATTCAGTTAAGTAAGTGTTTCAATGTGTTACCATTTGCAATCCACAATTCAACTTATATAACAAGATAGAAAGGCTATCAATTTCGGATGCACAAATAAATCCGATTTTATTTGGTTGGGCTAGTTTAACGTTACCATTTGCATCCGACAATTCAACTTATATAACAAGATGGAAAGGTTATCAATTTCAGATTCTATTTCGCATAAATAAATCAGATTTTATTTGGTTGGGCTACTTTAACGTTACAGCAGAGCACGTGGTCTGCAAATAATTTCGACGTATCTTTCTACAAAGCCAACAGATCGACGACACGTTCAACAATCGTCCAATGTGATAGGAAAAGGTCGTACGTCGGTAGGAATTGCACAGCGATGATTGAAACATGTTAGGTTAAATAAACGACGAAAGTCTTTATAGAATGGAAGCAGGTTGCATACGTATTATTAACATTCAAAGTTGGATCCAGCTGAGCATGAATAGTACAGTCTAACCATCTGCTCAGAAATACGTCAAGTTTACCACAAGGCCGAGGACGATAGATCTGCCGTATTGCGTGAAGCTTTTCTGGCATAAAGAGTCGGGTTGGATGGGCAACAGGGCCGGTAAAATGCTTCCAATAATTTCGCGGTTATATGGAGTTACATGGAATGATAATAATGCCAATAACAAGGCACGAGAAGAATAAACACCACAAAAGTTAGAGATAAACAATGGATGGTCCTCCTTTGATCACGAAAAAAGAGAGAATTCATCAGTCCTGCCTCTGTGCTTATTTAAATGGAGCCGCTGGATTCATGTAAATCGAGCAACTATAACGTCTTTTCGGTTGCAGAAGAATAATTTGGATTCCGGAAAACTTATCATTAGCCAGGATACGCACCTGGAAAATATGAGGACGTACTCGGGCCGAAGACTCCTGTTATATTTTTCCACGGCTTTCTTGAACTTCACGATCAGTACTGTTGGCAGCGGTCGCATAGATAACAGATCCGGATGACAAGCTCAAGAAAGCCGTGGGAAAATATAGAGGGATTCAATAATATTGCTTCAGCTATGAGCGCACTTTG
>JZKD02S2236112.1:661413-683579 GCA_000966675.3 Picea glauca
TGTTTAGAGAGGTAGTTGAATCCACACTCCCTGCAAGTGGCTTCATGGACATAGTATGGAAAAAGAATTGCAAGATAAAGCGGTTTTGTTTCGTCTTATGGGCTTTGTATTTCGTTTTTTGTAGAGAAAAATTAATCGCATATGAGGAAGATTCGTAGGTATGCTTAAGTTTTATGATGAACCCTTATATATTATACATGTGTCGCTGCAACATACAATTGTTTTTTTCCAAAAGTAAAGAGAAAATATGGTTATGGCATTAGTATTTTACTCCTAACCTTCAATAACATGATAACAGTGTTTAAATTGTGTAATGATCCCTCTTCATTACAACTACAAGCAAACAACAATGTAAATTTTTTTTTTTTTTTTTTTNTTTGTGTTTTGGAAGAAAGGCGACGACAATGACAGTTAAACACACCACTGACAACAAACGCAAGCACACATTTCAGGCAAACAGGCAACTATGACTCCACTCACTAACACACCGGAAATTGGGTGAATCAAGCATAGAACAATAAGGAGGAACGAGCACAAAACGACTCCACCTACAAGCTAAGGGACAACATCTCCATCCTGACGCAACATCCAAACAACAAGGACTAGAACCTCTAGGCGCACGCACCCAATGCCTGAAGGCATTCAACCCATGTGCCATAAAACAACTGGAAATGCTTGACAACACTCACACAGAACGCACCGACTCTGTCCAAGTTCTCGCTCGCCGCTATCCGATAGGGTGTGCCATAATTCTGTCATCAGGAATCATGTTGTTCCCAGGTGATAGACACGTCAATAACCTCGACGCAGCATAAGTTATTCGGACCGAGAACTCTAGACAAATGGATGCGCTAGGAACCGAATACCGATAAGAAAAACCACACCCATACCTCAACAACAGGTCGATAAAACACCAGAGGAAGAAGACAAGGGATGACGCAAGCCGATACATGACATCATCCCTGACCCAACCAATCACCCAGTCTAAACCAGTCAATGAATAGAATCTATTTTAACATGGGTTCCATTCTAAACGGGGCATGTCAAAGTTACAATTAGTGAATAATGCACCCGTTAATTTAATGTTAATACAATCAATCTTGCAAGTCCAAGTAAGAAATATTTAAACTATAATTATAAATACCAACCTCCATTATAATCAATTTAGCAAGTCTCAAATTGGCAATCTAGTCTTTACTCACGAACCTAATTTTAATTATTAATACAACCTAATTGTACAATTCTACATTAATCTAAAATCTCCATCCAACTATCCATTAACTTGAATAACAATATTAACAAGCTTAATGTAGGATGTTACTATTATAACACCTATGAAAAATTTAATCTCAACATGTAGTCTAGTTATATTAACCGAACCAATAATACTAGCTATCTATTATCATTGAGAAAGAAACTTCTAACTACTAACATCGTTGTCGCAATATAAGAAGGTAATTAACATAGCAGTTACCTAACGATTAAATTAGCAATAACTAGGTCATTTACATGATTGTTATCATAACAATTAATAAAACAATAACAAGGCGATTAACATGTTGATTAACATAACAATTAATATAATAGTAACAAGGCAATTACATAACGGTTAACATAACAATTAATAGCTCAATAACAAGGCGATTTCAAACTGTTTAACCATTTAACTCGTTGCGGCAATTAATCAAAAAGAAGGAATTTCTTGATCATTAACTCACGGTAGAAAATAACGTGGCAATTAATAAGGCAATAATATAGATTTTATCATTGCAATTAAGATGGTAATTAAGAGTAAAACGTAGGCAACATTTAAAGCAAAATGGTGTCCAATCCAGCAACCGCGGTCAACCATTTAAAGGGGCAAAAATTGGTCACAACAACAGCAAAACGCAGTCCCAATTAATGGTGAATCACTTTGCCATACCTCAGCAAGCAAAGGCTACCAATTAATGAAAATTCATGGGTATTTAACAACAACTCAGTCCATCGTATGAAAGAAAAAATGTGGGCATTTAAAATGGCAATCCCAGTCTCATTTGGAAGCAAAAACGTGGGCATTTAAAACAACAAACTCAGTCTCATTTGCAAGCAAAAACGTGGGTATTTTAAATGGCAATCTCTGTCTCATTTGTAAGCAAAAACGTGGGCATTTTAAAACAGCAAACTTAGTCTCATTTGAAAGAAAAAACGTGGGCATTTTAAATGGCAATCTCTGTCTCATTTGAAAGCAAAAACGTGGGCATTTTAAATAAAAAACTCAATCTCATTTGAAAGGAAAAACGTGGGAATTTTAAACAGCAAACTCAGACTCATTTGAAAGAAAAAACGTGGGCATTTTAAATGACAAATATCTATCTCTTTTCAAAGAAAAAACATGGTCATTTTAAATGAAAATCGTTGTCTCATTGAAAGCTAAAATGTGGGCATTTAAAAAAAAAAACTTAGTCTCATCTGAAAGAAAAAAATGTGGGCATTTTAAACGACAATCTTTGGCAACATTTAAAAGAAAAAACGTTTTTCCATTCCAGGATACTAATACAAAATGCAAACATGAATCAATTTGTTTTTCCATTGCCAGAATACCAATACAAAATGCAGACATGAATCAATTCATTTTTCCATTTCCATAATACCAATACAAAATGCAGACATGAATCAATTCGTTTTTCCATTGCCAGAATACCAATACAAAATGCAGATATGAGTCAATTCATTTTCTTCATTACCATAATACCAATACAAAATGCAGACAATAGTAAGAGAACTGAAAGGATCCAACCATCCAAGGACAACAACGGAGGTAGACGACTGATAGGTTCATCCTTCGCTCATCATCCTCGCACAGAAAAGAAGGGCGTTGAGATCCATAGGTCTATTAACATTGAAGCGACAACCGTAGATCAGGCTCCTGGCCAACTACTCAGGCGAGGATTGATGAGCTAGGGATGAAGGGAAAACAACCACAATGG
Source organism: Picea glauca (assembly GCA_000966675.3). Lineage (NCBI taxonomy): Eukaryota > Viridiplantae > Streptophyta > Pinopsida > Pinales > Pinaceae > Picea > Picea glauca. The sequence goes on from JZKD02S2236112.1 coordinate 664,383, forward strand.
TCACAATCAATACACCAAGAGGTGGTCAAGACATGCGGGGAAACAAAGGACATGGGAGTCAATCAATCATCGAGCTAGGCTATTAAAATTTCAGTCAACAATCTAAACAATCAATATAGTTACCCAATTAAACAAGCATATCCCGAAAATAAATCCTACAACAATCTACCATACAAAATGAAGAAAGTGTACCATCACCTGATCACCTGCTCTGAGTTGAAGTCCCATGCGCTTTGTGCAACTGCCACTTGCCGACCGGCATGACTTCATCGGTACCTCCCATCCAATGCTAACAGTACTCTTCTTCCCCCTTAGCCCCCCGAGCCACAAAGGAGCCACATACACTATCTAGAGATTCATCTAGCTCCCAGCTCGCCTTGCAAGGCCGAGATACCACTCCTCACCGAGCTGGGCATCCCAACTCCCACAAGCTAAGTCAGTCAAGTAGATATTTTTGCAGTATAACGTTGCACAAAACAGAAGACCCCCTTCATCCTTCTCATCCCTTCATTATATAGAATTTCCAAGTCCTTTACCTTCCCAAAATCCCATTTAATTTAATGTTTAATGAATTAAATCCTAAAAATTCTCCTCGTACAAGTGCCACCCATCCCCTTCATTCCTCCATAAATTTATTTATTTAATTAATTAATTACCACTATTTCCCTCACCCACCTATAGTCACTCTTAGAATCTCTCCTAGGTGTCTCAAAAATCCCTTATAGGTTTTAATGAATTTTCCCATTATTAATTTGCTAGTTCAGTTTAAAATTAGAAAGCTCTTAAATACTAGATGCCTTACTAAGTTTGACTTTCTTCTTTTTCCCTTGTGTTTCCCTTTTCTTTTTATGTTTCCCTATTTTCCTAGTTTCCTAAATATTTTAGATTTGCCTCTTTCCCCTTTTCATTTAGACCTCAAATTGGCAGGTGTAGAAATTAACCCTTTTCCCTTTTTAATTAATAAATTTTAAATTATCGTAAAATAATAAAACAATTATTTCTCTTTTTAAAATTTTATCCTAACAGATTTTTATGAATCAATTAAATTGCTTACTCCCTTCTTGTTACAAGATTTAACAAAGATTATATTTATTATTTATTTTTCTTTTATTTTTATTTTACACACACACACACACACACACACACACATATATATATAATAAGTAGATAATATTTTTCCACTCACCTCTTGAATGACTTGGTAGACATAAAAAAACCCTAGCGTCAATACTCCGCTAGGTGACCTTGTGGGAGAGTAAGGGCCTCTAAGGAATAAGGCCCACACCTTATTGCGCTCCCCTTCGAAACATCATGAGCGACTGTTGTATTCTGCCCTCATGACATCGTGGGTCCTCTCGAATTAGGTAAACACTAACCTATAGTTCGAGCCACGGCATGAGTGCTAGTAGGTTGTGGCAGGGATGTTGTCCACACCTCTCCTTCAACATCTCTGGTAGTCATGCGTGACCCCTCTACTCCACATGTGAGTCTGGTCGGCAAGTTATCGTCAGCCTGCATCATCAATGAATCATGTCAGAAATTTATCCATAGTCATATCATCTAATCAGATGCACTAATATCACAATAAAGCAATCAAACCCCAATGGTACACTCCCCAACTCGATTCAGATTCCAAGTGGTTCCATTGATTCCTCTGCATCCTCAAGGTCCAAAATCCTTCACACACAGTAAAACCAAATCAATAACACATGTCTATGTCAATGTAGTAAAACAACAAGTCACCAACCCATAACTCCTCATAAACAAAATCAATGTTTTAATAGCATAAAATCTAGATCACTTGTGAGCAAGTGTCCTCAAAGAATAAGTTCGCTCAGTGCACAAAAGCGGGATGTTACATACAGCCCCTCTTGGTCTAAACTTCATCCCAAAGTTTCACAGTGTAAATGCTGAAATAAAGTGTATCACAGTATCATAATCCTATCTATCAAACAAAAATGGAAACTGTTGGTGCATATCATATGCATCCTTTGAGGTTGCCAAGTGAGGACTAGAGTTATCGCACTAGACCTTGACCTACTCTACCGTTCGATGCCGTAGCTGTCGAATGCGGTGATCCAAGATGCAGCTCGGCTCAACCGTGAGTGTCCCCTCATCCGACACCCGCCAGGTGCTCAAGTTAAAACATGTGTAGGATCACTAAACAAAATGTCTCAAACAGAGACATGAAATACACCGTGCATAAGCCTCAAGGAATCAGGCAAGGATAGTCTATATGCCATGTGCCTCTCCTTTCCACAATCTCGTAGGTTACCACAAACCTAGGAGATATTTTAGCCCGTTTTTCCAACTGGATCGAACTCTTATGCAGTTTCAACCAAAAGAATACTTGATCGCCTCATCGTAACTATGGTCGATACGACGCGCATCGACATAACTCTTCTGTCGATCTTGCGCTTCTTGGATCCTTTGTCTTATGGCTTGCATTTAAACTATTATTTCTTGGATCACTTTCGGTCCCACCAGGACCCTATCCTCAAGTTGATACCAACTCAAAGGCATCTGACACAGTCACCCATAAAGAAACTCAAAGGGTTATGTCTTAATGGTGCTTTGGTAACTGTTGTTATAAGTGAATTCCACTAATGGAAAGCATTCTTCCCAATGCTTTTGTTGGTCCATCACTTACATGCACAACATGTCCTCCAAGGTGTGGTTCATTCGTTCAGTCTACCCATCAATCTCCGGGTGATATGTCGTATGAAAGTTAAGCTGGGTTGCCAAAGCCTTTTGGAAACTCATCCAAAATCATCTAGTAAACATCGATCCTCGATCGGATATAATCCTCTTAGGAACACCATGCAGCCTCACAATCTCACCGATGAAAATGCTAGCTATGTCAGGTTCTTGATACATTGTACGCACAGAAATAAAGTGAACACTCTTTTTCAGAGTGTCTACTACTACGAAAATCGAATCGTGTCTCCTTTCCCTCAGTGGAAATCCAACAATAAAATACATCGAATTAACCTCCCATTTCGATTCTAGAATAGCGTGTGGTTGTAGTAATCCCATCAGATGTCTATGTTCATCCTTCACTTGATGATATTCTAGACATCAGGCCACATAGTTGACTATATATACCTTCATTACTTCCAAAAGAATAAGGGTTTAAGGTCTGCCTTGATCTTCATGACTCTCGGGTGAGCCATGTAAACTTCTTTATGAGACTCGTTTAGGATCAACATCCTCAACTCGTCGTTTGGTGGTACATAAATCCAATTTTTAAAAATCAATAAACCATCTCTATCAAACTGAAATCCTTCAAATCTTGGTACCATCATTGTGTTTTGTCTACTAAAACCCTCAACCTCTTTGTACTAGCCATCGTCACGTTGTAAAGTTAGAATATTTTCACGTAGATTCGTCTGAAGAGGTAGCACCGAAAAATATGCGTGGTCTCTGACTCATTGCATCTGCCACTCGGTTCATTGTTCCTTTTATGTAAGTAATCTCAGAGTCTTACTTGCTAATCAATTTCGACCAACGTTGTTGTCGCACGTTCAGGTCGCTTTTCGTAAATATGTGTTGTAGTCCACAGTGGTCCGTTTTTAGTTCAAACTTTCACCCAACAAAGTAGTGTCTCCAAACCTTCAAGGCATAAACAATGGATAAGAACTCCAAGTCGTGCGTTGCGTAGTTCTCCTCGTGCCTTCTCAGTTTCCTCGAGATGTAAGAGGTCACTCTTCCTTTTTGCATCAAGACTCCGCCTAAGAATTCCTTGGATGCGTCAGTGCATACCAAGAAGTTTGTGTCCATGTCAGGGACCCTTAGTATCAGTGTTTTTGTCAACAACTCCTTGAGCCTATGATATGCTTCCCCACATTTCTTGGTCCAAACAAACTTATTGTTCTTCTTCCACAATTATGTGATCAGATTTGCTATCTTCAAAAATCCATTGACAAACCGTCGATAGTATCCTGCTAAACCCATGAGCCTACGAACTTTCAGGACATTTTTTGGCACATGCCATTCCATAATAGACTCAACCTTGGTTGGATCCATGGCAATAACTTTGTCGGAGATGGCATGCCCTAAGTAGCAAATCTTCGATTGATAAAATGAGAATTTGGACAACTTCCCATACAATTTGTGCTCTCGCAAACACTGTAGTACCAAGCGTAAGTGCTCGTCATGCTCCTCCGTCATCCAAGAGTAAATCAAAATATCATCAATGAATACTTGGATGAACTTGTCCAAGTACTCGCGAAACACCCCGCTCATCAAATTCATAAATACCCCTGAGGCGTTTGTCAGTCCAAATAGTAAATCAATGAACTTGTAATGTCCAAACCTCGTCTTAAAGGCAGTCTTAGAGACATCATCCTCCTTGATCCATAATTGGTGATACCCTAATCGCAAAACGATATTTGAGAACACCATCGCACCCTTCATCTGATCGAACAGATCATCAATACTCGACAACAAATATTGATTCTTTATTGTGGCCTTGTTCAATTAACGGTAGTTAATGCAAAGCCTCCACAAACCACCCTTCTTTCGTATGAAAATAATAGGCGCACCCCACGGTGACACACTTGGACGTATCAGTCCCAGGTCCAACAATTCCTTCAGCTGCATTCTCAACTCCTGTAACTCTGGGGTTGACATACGATAAGGCATTCTAGCTATCAGTTCAGTTCCTGGTTTTAGGTCTATAGTAAAATCCAATTCCCTCTCTGGCGACATCCCAAGTAAATCTTATGGAAATACGTCCGCAAACTCTATCACCATCGAAAGGTGTTCTATACCTTGTGCTACTCCCTTCTCGTTTAATGCAAGGATTGCATAAATATTGCACCCCTTGCACATGCTCTTCTATAGCTGCAAGGAAGAGATTAACCTCAGGGAAACTCCCTGATTCAATCCTACAATCACATTTCTCTGTCCCTCGTCATCGACCAAGCTCAACCGTTTTGTCTTATAGTTGAGTATCACCTCATGCGATTCCAACCAGTCCATACCAATCACGATATCATTAGATCCTAAGATCATGATGTACAGGTTGGACCTTATGAAAAACTCTCCCAGGTTAAGGATACAACCCGTAACCTTTCCTCCAACCATTTGTTTGGCTCCTGAAGCCATCTCTACGAAGCTAAAATCATCATGTTCGACTTCCTTTACCTTAATCCTTTTTAGCGTTGCACTTGAAATAAAAATCTCGGTAGCACCGTGATCTATCAAAATACTAAAGGTTTGGTGAGCGATGGTACCTGACGTCTCAATCATAGTCAACTGGTGCTCTTCCTGGAGATTATTCACCTCTACATAAATCCGATGGGCCTTGCCCATATCTCTCACGGTAGTGGGTCCAACTGATCCATACGCTCTAGTCCTCTCTACCTAGCAGTCACATTGGTAGTGTGGCTCCCCACACATCCAACACCCCTTCTTCGGTCTAGTACTCCTGGTACCCAAAATAGAATATGAATTCTAACAATAAGGCCAAACTCAAACTTCTTGAGCTTAAGTTTCTGGGTAACTTGGTGCGAAGCATATTGAAGCATCTTCAAAATGGGCCTCGTACTCAGGCACCATATGGCTACCTCGTCACAAGGCATCTAACTTGTTGAGTTGATGTTCAACGAATTCCTTAGAAACATACCTCTCCTGGAACCATCCCTCGAACAGTTCCCATGACACGTCTCCGACAACCATGTTCAAAAGGGGCAGGAATGTCTTCCACCATAAAAGAGTGCCCCCCTTCAGTCGAAAGACCACCATGTGGACCTTCATGCTGTAGGTCGTAAACACGAAGTGTGAAGCAAATGTCTTGCTCTACAACTATAATTCGATGACACCACCATCTATGACACTCATGGATGCTAGAACTCATCTCTCTCGAGATCTCCAAGGATGCTAACTGTACTAACTATTGGGCATTGTGGACCCTCAGGGGCGCCCTCTAAATGCGATCTCCATGAGGACACATTAAGATTTTTACTTAACGCAAGGGTTAATACTCATGGGTTTATTGCAGTGGAAAGAATTGCAATCCACAGTCGCAGGATTGAACACGCTCTGATACCATATGTAACGATCCCTCTTCGTTACGACTATAAGAAAACAACAATGCAATTTTTTTTTCTTTTTTCTATGTTTTGGAAGAAAGGCGACGACAACGACATCTAACCACATCACTGATGATGAATGTAAGCATTCATTCCAAGGAAATGGGAAATTATGACTCCACTCACTAACACAAGGGAAACTAGGTGAATCAAGCGTAGAACAACAAGGAGGAACGACTACCTACCAGACACAAAATGACCACACCGACAAGCTAAGGGACAACATCCCCATCTCGACGCAACATCCAAACAACAAGGACTAGAACCTCTAGGCACACGCACCCAATTCCTGAAGGCATTCAACCCATGCGCCATAAAGCAACTGGCAATGCTTAACAACACTCACACAAAACGCACCGACTCTGGCCAATTTCTCACTCACCACTATCCCATAGGGCACACCATCATCCTGTCATCAGGAACCATGTCCTTCCCAGGTAATAGACACATCAATAACCTTGGCGCAACATAAGCTATTTCAACCAAGGACTCTAGACAAATGAATGCACTAGGAACCGAATACCGATAAGAAAAAACACACCCATACCCCAACAATAGGTCAAGGAAGTGCCAGAGGAAGAAGTCAAGGGATGATGCAAGCCAGTACATGACATCATCCCCAACGCAATCAATCACCCAGTCTAAACCAGTCAATGAATACAGTCTATTTTAAAATGGGTTCCATTATAAACGGGGCACGTCAAAGTTATAATTAGTCAATAATGCACCAGCTAATTTAATGTTAATACAATCAATCTTGCAAGTCTAAGTAAGAAATATTTAAACTATAATTCTAAATACCATCTTACCTCCATTATAATCAATTTAGCAAGTCTAAAATTGGCAATCTAGTCTTTACTAACCAACCTAATTTTAATCATTAATACAACCTAATTGGGCAATTCTACATTAATAAAAAATCTCCATCCAACTATCCATTAACTTGAATAACAATATTAACAAGATTAATGTAGGATGCTACTATTATAACACCTATGAACAATGTAATCTCAACATGTAGTCTAGCTATATTGACTGAACTAATAATACTAGCTATCTATTATCATTGAGAAGGAAACTGCTAACTACTAACATCGTTGTCGCAATATAAGAAGGCAATTAACATAGAAGTTACCTAATGATTAAATTAGCAATAACAAGGCCATTTACATGACTGTTATCATAACAATTAATAAAACAATAACAAGGCGATTAACATGTTGATTAACATAAAAATTAATATAAAAGTAACAAGGCAATTACATGACTATTAACATAACAATTAATAGCTCAATAACAAGGCGATTTCATAATGTTTAACAATTTAACTCGCTGCAACAATTAATCAAAAAGAAGGAATCTGTTGATCATTAACTCACGGTAGAAAATAACATGGCAATTAATAAGGCAATAATATAGATTTTATTATTTCAATTAAGATGGTAATTAATAGTAAAACGCAGGCAACTTTTAAGGGAAAATGGTGTCCAGCCTAGCAATCGTAGTCAACCATTTTAAGGGGCAAAATGTGGTCACACTAGTAGCAAAACACAGTCCCAGTTAATGGCGAATCACTGTGCCATACCTCAGAACGAACAAGCTACCAATTAATGGCAATTCATGGGTATTTAACAACAACTCAGTCCATCGTTTGAAAGAAAAAATGTGTGCATTTAAAATGGCAATCTCAATCTCATTTGGAAGAAAAAATGTGGGCATTTAAAAAAACAAACTCGGTCTCATTTGCAAGCAAAAATGTGGGCATTTTATACGACAATCTCTATCTCATTTGAAAGAAAAAATGTGGGCATTTTAAAACAACAAACTCAGTCTCATTTGCAAGCAAAAACATGGGCATTTTAAATGACAATCTCTGTCTCATTTGAAATAAAAAACGTGGTCATTTTAAATGACAAACTTAGACTCATTTGAAAGAAAAAACATGGGCATTTTAAACGACAAATATCTGTCTCATTTGAAAGAAAAAACGTGGGCATTTTAAATGGCAATTTCTGTCTCATTTGAAAGTAAAAACCTGGGCATTTAAAACAACAAACTTAGTCTCATTTGAAAGAAAAAACGTGGGCATTTTAAACAGCAAACTCAGACTCATTTGAAAGAAAAAACATGGGCATTTTAAACGACAAATCTCTGTCTCATTTGAAAGAAAAAACATGGGCATTTTAAATGGAAATCTCTGTCTCATTGAAAGAAAAAACGTGGGAATTTAGAGCAACAAACTTAGTCTCATTTGAAATAAAAAATGTGGGCATTTTAAACGACAATCTTTGGCAACTTTTAAAAGCAAAAACGTTTTTCCATTCTAGGATACTAATACAAAATGCAGACATGAATCAATTTGTTTTTTCATTGCCAGAATACCAATACAAAATGCAAATATGAATCAATTCGTTTTTCCATTGCTAGCATACCAATACAAAATGCAGACATGAGTTAATTCATTTTTTCCATTGCCAAAATAACAATACAAAATGTAGACAATAGTAAGAGAACCAAAAGGATCCAACCAACCAAGGACAACAATGGAGGTAGATGGCTGATAGGTTCGTCATTTTCTCATCATCCTCACACAGAAAAGCAGGGCGTTGAGATCCATAGGTCTATTAATGCCGAAGTGACGACCATAGATCAGGCTCCTAGCTGACTACTGAGGCAAGGACTGATGAGCTAGGGATGAAGGGAAAACAACCAAAATGGTCAAAATCAATACACCACAGGGCAGTTAGGACATGCGAGGAAATGAAGGCCATAAGAGTCAATCAATCATCGAGCTAGGCTATAAAAAATTTAGTCAAAAATCTAGACAATCAATAAAATTACCCAATTAAACAAGTATATCCCAAGCATAAATCCTACAACAATATACCATACAAAATGAATAAAGTGTACCGTTGTCTGATCGCCCGCTCTGAGTTGAAGTCCCGTGCACTCCATGCAACTCCCGCTTGCCAACCAGTGAGACTTCACTGGTACCTCCCAACCAATGCTAGGGGTACCCTTCTTCCCCCTTAGCAGCCCAAGCTGCAAAGGAGCCACACACACTATCCAGAGATTCAACTAGCTCCTAGCTCGCCTCGCAGGGCCGAGCTACCACTTCTCACCGAGCTGAGTATACCAACTCCCAGAAGCTAAGTCAGTCAAGTAGAGATTTATGTAGTGTAATGTTACGCAAAACATAATACCCCCTTCATCCTTCTCCTCCCTCCATTATATAGAATTTCCAAGTCCTTTACCTTTCCAAAATCCCATTTAATTTAATTTTTAATAAATTAAATTCTTAAAATCCTCCCCGTACAAGTGTCACCCATCCCCTTCATTCCTCCATAAATTAATTTCTTTAATTAATTAATTACCCCTATTTCCCTCACCCACCTAGAGTCACTCCTAGAATCGCTCCTAGGTGTCTCAAAAATCCCTTACAGGTTTTAATGACTTTCCCCATTATTAATTTGCTAGTTCAGTTTAAAATTAGAAAGCTCATAAACACTAGATACCTTACTAAATTTGACTTTTTTCTTTTTCCCTTGTGTTTCCCTTTTTATTTTATGTTTCCCTCTTTTCCTAGTTTCCTAAATATTTTAGATTTCCCTCTTTCCCCTTTTCATTTAGAACTCAAATTGGCAGGTGTAGAAATTAACCCTTTTCCCTTTTTAATTAATAAATTTTAAATTATCGTAAAATAATAAAACAATTATTTTCCTTTTTCTAATTTTATCCTAGCAGATTTTTATGAATCAATTAAATTGCTTACTCCCTTTTTGTTACAAGATTTAACAAAAATTATATTTATTATTTGTTTTGTTTATATATATATAAGTAGATAAAATTTTACCACTAGCATAATTTAGACCTAGACCTTAAATTTTTGTGTTGGGTGACAATTTATTAGGGAAATTGTTTTTAAAAATTCTTATCACATTATTCATCCTAAGGCCATATAGGTTCATTTATTTATTATTAACAACGTGACATGCCCTTCAGGACGCACTAGGTGCTCCAAGGGTGTCACTCACCTCAATGTTCCCTCGTGCAACGTGCCCTTCAGGACGCACTACGTGCTCCAAGGGTGCAACTCGTCTCTTTCCGTTTTTCGTTCGTGATGTGCCCTTCAAGAGGCACCACATGCTCCAAGGGTGCCACTTGCCTCTTGACTGACTTCGTAGACATCAAAATCCCCTGGGGAGATGAAAGGCCTCTAAGGAATAAAGCCCCCGCCTTATTGCATTCCCCTTAAAATCATCGTGAGCGACTGTCGCAGTCTGCTCTCATAGCATCGTGGGTCCTCTCGAACAAGGTAAACATTAACCTACAGTTCGATCCACAGTAGGAGTACTAGTAGGCTATGTCAGGGATGTTGTCCACACCTCTCCCTCTCTGGTAGTCATGCGTGACCCCTCTACTCCACATGTGAGTCTGGTCGGCAAGCTATCGTCATCCTGCATCATCAACAAATCATGTCAAAAATATATCCATAATCATATCATCTAATGAGATGCACTAATATCACAATAAAACAATAAAACCCCAATGGTACACTCCCTGAATCGATCTGAAGTCCAAGAGGTTCCATCGATGCCTCTGCATCCTCAAGGTCCAAAATCCTGCACACTCAGTAAAACCGAATCAATAGCACCTGTTTATGTCAATGCAGTAAAACAACAAGTCACCAACCCATAATGCCTCATAATCAGAATCAATGTTTTAATAGCATAAAATACGGATCACTTGCGAGCAAGTGTCCTCAAAGAATAAGTTTGCTCAGTGCACAAGAGAGGGATGTTACATACACCCCCTCTTGGTCTAAACTTCGTCCGGAAGTTTCACAGTATAAATGCTGAAAAAAAGTGTATAATAGTATCATAAGCCTATCTATCAAACAAAAATGGAAACTATTGACGCATATCATATGTGTCCTCCCAGGTCGCCGAGTGTAGACTATAGCCGTCCCACTAGACCTTGACCTGCTCTACCATTCGACGCCATAGCTGTCGAATGCGGTGATCCAAGTTGCAGATCAGCTCATCCATGAGCACCCCCTCATCCGACACCCTCCAGGTGCTCAAGTCAAAACATGTGTAGGATCACTAAATAAAATGTCTCAAACAGAGACATGAAATACATCTTGTATAGGCCTCAAGGAATTAGGCAAGGTTAGTCAATAGGCCACGGGCCTCTCCTTTGCACAATATCGCAGGTTACCACGAACCTAGGAGATAGTTTATCCCCTTTTTCCAACTGGTTCAAACTCTTATGTGGTTTCATCTGCAAGAATACTCGATCGCCACATCGTAACTATGGTCGGCACGACGTGCATCAACATAACTTTTCGTTCGATCCCGCGTTTCCTGGATCCTTTGTCTTGTAGCTTGCATTTAAACAATCATTTCTTGGATCGCTTTCGGTCCCACCAGGACCCTATCCTCAAGTCGATCCCAACTCAAAGGCGTCTGACACAATCACCCGTAAAGAAACTCGAAGGGCACCATCTTAATGGTGCTTTGGTAACGGTTGTTATAAGTGAATTCCACCAATGGCAAGCATTCTTCCCAATGCTTTTGTTGGTCCATCATGTACATGCACAACATGTCCTCCAAGGTCTGGTTTGTTCATTCGGTCTGCCTATTAGTCTCTGGCTGATACGTCGTACTAAAGTTAAGTTGGGTTCCCAAGGCCTCTTGGAAACTCGTCCAAAATCGTCCAGTAAACACATATCCTTGATCAAATATTATCCTCTTAGGCACACCATGCAACCTCACAATCTCATTGATGAAAACTCTAGCTATGTCATATGCCTGATACATCATATGCACAGGAATAAAGTGAGCACTCTTTGTCAGAGTGTCTACTACTACGAAAACCAAATCATGTCTCCTCGCCATCAATGTCAATCCAACAATAAAATCAATCGAATTAACCTCCCATTTCGATTCCGAAATAGCGTGTGGTTGTAGTAATCCTACCAGATGTCTATGTTCATCCTTCACTTGCTGACATTCATCACGCTGTAAAGTTAGAATCTTTTCATATAGATTCATCTGAAGAGGCAGCACTGAAAAGCTATGTGGTCTTCGACTCAATGCATCTGCCACTCAGTTCACTTTTCCTTTTATGTAAGTAATCTCGAAGTCGTACTCACTAAGAAATTCTGAGTAATGTCGTTGTCGTGTGTTTATGTCACTTTGTGTAAAGATGTGTTATAGTCCACAATGGTCTGTTTTTAGTTCAAACTTTCACCCAACAAGGTAGTGTCTCAAAATCTTCAAGGCATAAACGATGGCTAACAACTCCAAGTCATGTGTTGCATAGTTCTCCTCATGCCTTCTCAGTTTCCTCGAGATGTGAGAGATCACTTTTCTGTTTTGCATCAAGACTCTTCCTAATCCTTCCTTGGATGCGTCAGTGCATACCAATAAGTCTGTGTCCATGTCAGGGACCATTAGTATCGATGTTGTTTTCAATAGCTCCTTGAGCCTCCGAAATGCTTCCGTGCATTTCTCATTCCAAACAAACTTCTTGTTCTTCTTCCACAATTCCGTGATTGGATTTGCTATCTTCAAAAATCCCTCGACAAACTAGCGATAGTATCCTACTAAACCCATGAACCTACTAGCCTCAACCTTCGCTAGATCCACAACGATACCTTCACCGGAGATGACATGACCCAAGTAGTGAATCTTTGATTGATAAAATGAGCATTTGGACAACTTCCCATACAATTTCTGCTCTAGAAAACACTATAGTCTAAGCATAAGTGATCGTCATGCTCCTCTGTCATCCAAGAGTAAATCAAAATATCGTCAACAAATACTTGGATATACTTGTCCAAGTACTCACGGAACACCCCATTCATCAAACTCATAAATACCCCTAGGGCGTTTTTCAGTCCAAATGATAAAACAATAAACTTGTAATGTCCAAACCTCATCTTAAAGGTGGTCTTAGGGACATCATCTTTCTTGATCAGTAACTGGTGATACCTTGATCGCAAAACAATCTTTGAGAACACCGTCGCACCCTTCATTTGATTGAACAGATCATCAATCCTCAGCAACGAATATTTATTCTTGATCATGGCCTTGTTCTTGACGATAGTCAATGGAGAGCCTCCGCAACCCATCCTTCTTTAGTATGAAAATAGCAGGCACACCCCATGGTGACACACTTGGACATATCAGTCCTAGGTCCAACAATTCTTTCAGCTACATTCTCAACTCTTGTAACTCTGGGGTTGACATCCGATAAGGCGTTCTCTCTATCGGTTCAGTTCCCATTTTAGGTCTATAGTAAACTCCAATTCCCTCTCCAACGGCATCCTAGGTAACTCCTCTAGAAATACATCTACAAACTCTCTCACCACCGGAAGGTGTTATAGACCTTCTACTACTCCCTTCTCATTTAACGTAAGGATCACATAAATCTTGCACCACTTGCGCATGCTCTTCCATAGTTGCAAGGAAGAGATGAACCTCAGGGAAACTCCCTGGTTCCATCCTACAATCACACGTCTTTGTCCCTCGTCATCAACCAAGCTCAATCGTTTCATCTTACAGTTGAGTATCCCCTCATGCGATTCCAACTAGTCCATACCAATCACGACATCATAAGATCCTAAGATTGTGACGTACATGTTGGCTCTTGTGAAAACTCTTTTAGGTTAAGGATACAGCCCATAAACTTTCCTCCAACCTTTTGTTTGGGTACTGAAGACATCTCTAGGAAGCTAAAATCATCCTGTTCCACTACCTTTACCTTATTCCATTTTAGCATTGCACCCGAAATGAAACTCTCAGTAACACCAGGATCTATCAAAATACTAAGGGTCTGGTTAGTGGCGGTACCTGACTTCTTGAGCACAGTTGACTGGTGCTCTGCCTGGCGGTTATTCACCGCTACATAAATCTTATGGCCCTTGCCCATATCTCCCACATTAGTGAGTCCAGCTGATCCATACACTCTAGTCCTGTCCATCGGATAGTCACACTGCTAGTGTGGCTCCCCACACATTCAACACCCCTTCTTTGGTCCAATACTCCTGGTACCCAAAGTAAAATATCAATTCTAACAATAAGGCCAAACTTGAACTTCTTGACCTTAATTTTTTGGGTAACTTGGTGCGGAGCATATTGAATCATGCCCAAAATGGGCCTCGTACTAGGGAACCGTGCAGCTACCTCATCGCAAGGCATCGAACTCATTGAGCCGACGCTCAACGAATTCCTTAGAAACATACCTATCTTGGAACCATCCCTCAAACAATTCCCATGACACATCACCGATGGCCATGTTCAAAATGGGCAGGAGCGTCTTCTGCCATAAAAGAGTGATCCCTTTCAGTCAAAAGACCACCATGTGGAACTTGATGCTGGAGGTCATAAACGCGAAGTGTGAAGCACACGACTCGCTCTAAAACTATGATTCAATGACACCAAAATCTGTGATGTGCATGGATGCTAGAACTCATCTCTGTCAAGATCTTCGAGGATGCTAACGGTCCTAGCTATTGTGCATTGTGGACCCTTAGGGACGCCCTCTAAATGCGATCTCCACGAGGACACGTTAAGGTTTTTACTTAACACAAGGGTTAATACTCATGGGTTTACTGCAGTGGAAAGCCTAGCGATCCACAGTCACAGGGTTGAACCCACTTTGATACCATATGTAACGACCCCTCTTCGTTATAGCTACAAGAAAACAACAATGCAACTTTTTTTTGTGTGTGTGATTTGGAAGAAAGACAACGACAATGACAGTTAACCACACGACTGACGACGAACCCAATAATGCATTCTAGGCAAATGGGAAACTATGAATCCACTAACTAACACAAGGGAAACTGGGTGAATCAAGCATAGAACAACAAGGAGGAATGAATACCTACACGACACAAAACGACCACGCCTAAGAGCTAAGGGAAAACATCCCCATCCCAATGCAACATCCAAACAACAAGGATTAGAACCTCTAGGTGCACACACCTAATTCCTGAAGGCACTCAACCCATGCACCATAAAGCAACTGGCAATGCTTGACAACAATCACATAGAACGCACCGACTCCGGCAAGTTCTCACTTGCTACTATCCCATTGGGCATGCCATAATCCTGTCATCAGGAATCATTTCATTCCCATGTAATAGACATGTCAATAACCTTGGCGCAACATAAGCTATCCTGACCGAGGACTCTAGAGAAACAAATGTGCTAGGAACCGAATATCGATAAGAAAAACCACACCCATACCCCAACAACAGGTCGACGAAACACCAGAGGAGGAAGACAAGGGATGACACAAGACAATACATGACATCATCCCCGACCCAACCAATCACCCAATCTAAACCAGTCAATGAAAACAATCTATTTTAACATGGGTTCCATTCTAAACAGGGCACGTCAAAGTTACAATTAGTCAATAATGCACCTGCTAATTTAATGCTAATACAATCAATCTTGCAAGTCTAAGTAAGAAATATTTAAAATATAATTATAAATATCATCTAACCTCCATTATAATCAATTTAGCAAGTCTAAAATTGGCAATCTAGTCTTTACTCACCAACCTAATTTTAATCATTAATACAACCTAATTGGGCAATTCTACATTAATCAAAAATCTCCATCCAACTATCCATTAACTTGAATAACAATATCAACAAGCTTAATGTAGGATGCTACTATTATAACACCTATGAACAATTTAATCTCAACATGTAGTCTAGCTATATTGACTGAACCAATAATACTAGATGTCTATTATCATTGAGAAGGAAACTTTTAACTACTAACATCGTTGTCCCAATATAAGAAGGCAATTAACATATAAGTTACCTAACGATTAAATTAGCAATAGCAAGGTCATTTACATAACTGTTATCATAACAATTAATAAAACAATAACAAGGTGATTAACATGTTGATTACATAACAATTAATATAATAGTAACAAGGCAATTACATGACTGTTAACATAACAATTAATATAATAGTAACAAGGAAATTACATGACTGTTAACATAACAATTAATAGCTCAATAACAAGGTGATTTCATACTATTTAACCATTTAACGCGCTGCGACAATTAATCAAAAAGAAGGAGCATGTTGATCATTCACTCACGGTAGAAAATAACATGGCAATTAATAAGGCAATAATATAGCTTTATCATTGAAATTAATATGGTAATTAATAGTAAAACATATGCAACATTTAAGGCAAAATGGTGTCCAATACAGAAACCGCAATCAACCATTTAAAGGGGCAAAACGTGGTCACACCAGCAGCAAAACACTGTCTCAATTAATGGTGAATCACTGTTCCATACCTCAACAAGCAATTGCTACCAATTAATGGCAATTCATGTGTATTTAACAGCAACTCAGTCCATCGTTTGAAAGCAAAAACATGGGCATTTAAAATGGCAATCTTAGTCTCATTTGGAAGAAAAAATGTGAGCAATTATAAAAGAAAACTCAGTCTCATTTGCAAGCAAAAACGTGGGTATTTTAAAACAAAAAACTCAGTCTCATTTGCAAGAAAAAACGTGGGTATTTTAAACGGCCATCTCTGTCTCATTTGAAAGCAAAACCATGGGAAATTTAAACGACAAACTCAGTCTCATTTGAAAGAAAAAACGTGGGCATTTAAAACAAAAAATCTTTGTCTCATTTGAAAGAAAAAACGTGTGCATTTAACAACAATCTCTGTCTCATTTGAAAGAAAAAACCTGGGCATTTAAAACAACAAAATCAGTCTCATCTGAAAGAAAAAATGTGGGCATTTTAAACAACAAACTCAGACTCATTTGAAAGAAAAAACGTGGGCATTTTAAATGACAAATATCTATCTCATTTGAAATAAAAAACATGGGCATTTTAAATGGCAATCTTTGCCTCATTGAAATACAAAATGTGGGCATTTAAAACAACAAACTCAGTCTCATCTGAAAGAAAAAAAATGTGGGCATTTAAACGACAATCTTTGGCAACTTTTAAATGCAAAAACGATTTTCCATTCCAAGATACTAATACAAAATGCAGACATGAATCAATTCATTTTTCCATTGCCACAATACCAATACAAAATGTAGACATGAATTAATTCATTTTTCCATTGCCAGAATACCAATACAAAATGCAAACATGAATCAATTCGTTTTTCCATTGCCAAAATACCAATACAAAATGCAGACATGAATCAATTCATTTTCCCATTTCCATCATACCAATACAAAATGCAGACATGAGTCAATTCATTTTTTCCATTGCCAGAATACCAATACAAAATGCATACAACAGTAAGAGAACCGACAGGATCCAACTAGCCAAGGACAACAATGGAGGTAGACAGCTGATAGGTTCGTCCTTCACTCATCATCCTCGCACATAAAACTAGGGCTTTGAGATCCATAGGTCTATTAACGTCGAAGAGAAAACCATAGATCAGGCTCCTGGATGACTGCTCAGGTGAGAACTGATGATCTAGGGATGAAGGGAAAACAACCACAATGGTCACAATAAATAAACCACAGGGCGGTCAAGACATGCGGGAAAACGAAGGCCATGGGAGTCAATCAATCATTGAGCTAGGATATAAAAATTTCAGTCAACAATCTAGACAATCAATATACTTACCCAATTAAACAAGCAAATCCCAAGCATAAATCCTACAACAATCTACCATACAAAATGAAGAAAGTGTAACGTTGCCTAATCACTCTCTCTGAGTTGAAGTCCCGTGCGCTCCATGAAACTCCCGCTTGCCGACCGGAGATACTTCATCAGTACCTCCCAACCAATGCTAGGGGTACTCTTCTTCCCCCTTAGCCCCCCGAGCCACAAAGGTGCCACACACACTATCCATAGATTCAGCTAGCTCCCAGCTCACCTCGCAAGCCCGAGCTACCACTCCTCGCCAAATTGGCTATCCCAACTCCCACAAGCTAAGTCAGTCAATTAGAGATTTATGCAGCGTAATGTTACGCAAAATAGAAGACCCCCTTCATCCTTCTCCTCCCACCATTACATAGAATTTCCAAGTCCTTTACCTTCCCAAAATCCCATTTAATTTAATGTTTAATAAATTAAATCCTAAATATCCTCCCCGTACAAGTGTCACCCATCCCCTTCATTCCTCCATAAATTAATTTATTTAATTAATTAATTACCCCTAATTCCCTCACCCACCTAGAGTCACTCCTAGAATCGATCCTAGGTGTTGCCAAAATCCCTTACAGGTTTTAATGACTTTCCCCATTATTAATTTGCTAGTTCATTTTAAAATTAGAAATCTCTCAAATACTAGATACCTTACTAAGTTTGACTTTCTACTTTTTTCCCTTGTGTTTCCCTTTTCTTTTTATGTTTCCCTCTTTTCCTAGTTTCCTAAATATTTTAGATTTCCCTCTTTCCCCTTTTCATTTAGAACTCAAATTGGTAGGTGTAGAAATTAACCCTTTTCCCTTTTTAATTAATAAATTTTAAATTATCATAAAATAATAAAACAATGATTTCCCTTTTTTTAATTTTATCCTAACAGATTTTTATGAATCAATTAAATTGCTTACTCCCTTCTTGTTACAAGATTTAACAAAGATTATATTTATTATTTATTTTGTTTCTGTTTTTATTTTATATATATATATTTTAAATAAGTAGATAAAATTTTACTACTAGCATAATTTAGACCTAGACCTTAAATTTTCGTGTTGGGTGACAATTTATTCGGGAAATTGTTTTTAAAAATTCTTATCAAGTTATTCATCCAAAGGCCATCCAGGTTCATTCATTCATTATTAACAATACATCATGCCCTTCAGGACGCAGTAGGTGCTCCAAGGGTGTCACTCACCTCAATGTTCCCTCGCGCGACGTGCCCTTCAGGATGCACTACGTGCTCCAAGGGTGCCACTTGCCTCTTTCCATTTTTCTTCCGTGTCGTTCCCTTCAGGACGCACTATGTGCTCCAAGGGTGCTGTTAAGAACCAAACATCAATATAGCATAGAAAAACCTCAGGAAAAGTACTCAACGCCTTGAAAAAGAGATAATTTCAGATAATAAGCCTCTTCGAGGGGGCAACCTCCTT